>CAVNYN010283085.1:0-63859 GCA_963692815.1 Nyctanthes arbor-tristis | reverse complement strand
GGTCATTCATTGAGTGGTATGGAGCATGGTAAAATATATTGTTAGTTAGAAAAGGATTTTTGTCCAAACTACATTTTATTTGCCTTGATGTTTGTCAACTCTGTGGAAAATGAATCAGCTTCAAGTTTCTGAATAACCTCTCTTAACTGAAATGTACTCAATCCTTTTAAGTAGAAATGTGTATACATGCGAGGTACAACCATGAGAACAAACAACCATTATAGAAGATTTGTCTGTATATCATTTTTTAAGCATTCCCACTTACGAATAACCATTATTGTTTGATGATGCTTGAATTATGTACTTCTGTTATGTGCATAATATAATGATGTCTTGTCTATATGTTTGGTTTAGCTTCCTACCTTAAAATCTTTATAGTAGCGGTGCTAGTGGTGCCAATGGCTTGAGTTTTATAAGTATCATAATAATAATAATAATAATAATAATAATAATAATTTCTTTTCAGTTATTCTTAGAAGAATATGCTTCTATCTTTGATATTATATGAGCAAAGTAAATTCCATAATGGTTGCACATAAAGGTGTATTATCTTTAGCTTCAAGATTATCTCTACCTACAAATAAGTTGGTGCTACTTGAGAAATTATAAAGCGTGTTGAGTGGTTCAAAACATGTCGTTTCCTTTGCTTATTGCTGGTTAACGAAGTTGTAATTTTTGTGCTTATCTTGTGGTGATTGTCTAGTCTACTTGAAATGATGATAGCTTATGGCAATCTAGAATTTTTATGGTTATTGTGTCCTTTTATTTCTTTATGTACCAAGTCGGTGTTTCGTTTGTCTAATTTTTTATAGCCTATGGGCTATGTTCTTGGCATTTATTTGTGCTATGTACACAAGTTATCTAACTTGCAGGCAAAAACTATACAGTTCGCACTTTCTATTGTCAAATAACAATTGGAAACTACTATAAGGGTAAACATAAAAACTGTGGCAATGAAAACATTCATCACAATTAACAATCAACATGATAGTGACATGAAATGAGCTATTTAAATCTAATGCTTATATTCAAAACATTCAGAACAAAATAACTAATTTTTCCCTCAATCACCTTAAAGGATAAGAACTAATCATTCCCTCAACAAACAACCTATACATAGTAAATTGACTTTATAGACAACCATTGCTATGGATGCTGCTAAAACCCTTCAACATTTCTACGTACTACAACATAGCAAAACGCTATTGACATCATACAAAGCTACGAACTGCAACTAGGATGACAAGGCAGACTCCATAATTCTTCCTAAGCTACATACTAAATAGAATTTAGACACCCATTAGCTTGAATACTGATTCTTGTTCACCACAATCTTCCAACCAATAACCCAGGCATTGTACAGCTGCAATAGCAATTCTCCCCATCTTCAAACCTACAACAATAAATGAAGGTAGTAACAAAATGACAAAAATTGCAATATTAGGCTGTTAAACTATCAAACCATCTTTAAATGCATAAATTTTAGAGTTGATTAATGAAGTTAAATTCACGAAATAACTAAGTAAAAATAACACACCAATCATACAAGGAAATGGAATCACCAACCATATATCAGAACAAGAAGAATTATAGACTTACAAGATGGTTTTTAAGGGGCAAATAAGTAGATCTAACAAAAGAAGATTAAAAAGGAAATATAACAGAACATCATACAAATAAAACCAGATCATGATTTAACCTGATAAAACCTAATATATTTAAAAAACCAAACTAAGCAAATCACAAGTAAAGCATAAGTCTCAACTAAAGGCAAATCACAGCTTGGTAGATCACAACTAAATATTTAAAAAACTGAACTAATTTTTCAGTAAACAAACCAGTAACATTAAAGACAATTACTTGGTAAATCTAAAGCATAAGTCTTAACAACATTGTCAAAAATCAACCAAAAAAAAAAAAAAAGAAGAAGGAAAGTGCCCAGAAGCAATTACGGATAAAAACTCTTATTTGATGGGGTAAACTTATGATATAAACATATCAAAATTTACAACTCTATTTGAGATTTCAACTCCATCTAGTAGCAACCTGAAAATTATTACGCCTAAGTTGTTATACATGAACTTTTGGCCGCCTAGTTGCAACCTGAAAATTATTACAAGTAATTTGCAACCTGAAGATTATTACAACTAATACGAAGAATAGCCATAAAAGTGAAACTTTTTCTCATGAAGCAATGCATAGACATAATTTCAGTCTGTAAAAGTGTCAACAAAGGTAAAGAGATGCTAGCACTCAACACTAATTATGGTTTATCCTTAATTATTGTTTTATTATATATTTTTTGGTAAATTATTACGGGGAGATGAAACATCTAGGTAGTCTTGCAAAATTCAGCACATGATAATAGCAATAATTAGTCCATCTCAACCCATCTCGTTCGAAATTAAATCTCAGAAAATGGAGAAACTGTTTGAATTTTTTGATTCAACCTTCAACTTCATAACGTAGAATAGAAGTGGATAACACTCGCTGTTGGGGGACGGAATCACAAACGAGCAGCAGGATGGATGGAATTGAGAACGAGGGTAGGGATGTTGGAATCGAGAACGAGAGGTGGTGTGTCAGAGTCGGCTGCTGCTAGGGTTTTCCAACGAGAAAGCACAGGGGGCAAAGATCCCTCTCTGAAGACGAAAGTGAAAGAATGGTTCAACTATGTAATTTTATTTTGAGGCTATTCTCGTCATTTGATTGCACAGAAAATACCTCGGGTAGGGATGGCAATTTGAACCGACCTGCCTGAGAACTTGTAGGGCCCTGATCTGAATGAGGCAAATTTTTTTACCCCGCGGGTTGGCGGGTCGGGGCGGGGTCGGGTCAGATCAGGTCTGCTAAGGTTTAATCGGGTCGCAGGGCGGGTCGACCTGAACTGCCCTGCCCTGTTTAAATTAAAGAAATTAAAAATAAAAAAATTAAGAAAAAAAGGAAAAAAATAAAAAATATACTAAAAAAAGCTAAGTAACTAAAAGGGTCAAATACCCTAACCCGATCTGCCCCAGGACCCACCGCGCCCCGATCTGCCCCACAACCTACCGCGCCCTGATCTGCCCTGATACTTCACAAAAGGACCACGAATGTTCTAGAACGAGCCATGATCGACCAGAGACTTTTTACCGATCAGGTTGAGTTTGCAGATCAACATGGCAAGGCTCATTTGGGCTTCATTGAGATCGGACAACTACAGCCAATCTCATCGTCAGATGATCAGAGGTTTGACCGATCTCATCATGAATTCAAAGGCCTACCCGGCTCGTCCAAAGCATGTGAGAAACTTGGTAGTTATAAACAGTTATTAGGACAATAGTTAAATAAGCCTCGTATTCTAGTATGAGTCGAACTGGGTTTATGTCCAAACAGATTGTGTAAAATCCCCAAAGCGCCCCCGCTCACCTATAAATATGGGCGTTGGGGTACCATTTGGGAGGGGAGATTTTTTGCCTAAAAATGGAATCTAGAGGAAGAAATATCGCATTATACTTACTCACGAACTCGTCTCCAGATCAAACTCCTCTTGTTCACGCATTTGCGTCAGACTTCACTCTGATAACAACTCTTGATCCTACTTCACCATCCCATCACACTTTTATTGCTGACTTGGGTTAACGTTGAAACCCAACGTCAGCATTTGCTATTTTTTTCTGGTTTTTTGAATTACAATTACGAAACTGTAAATAATGTTGCACCAATGTTATTCAACGAAGGTGCTGACTTTTGCATGATTTTACTTGCCATGACTTGATTTTAATTGAATAATAATTTAATAATACATAAATAATTCCCTCTCCAAAAAAAAAAAAGCAAGTTTACATTTTCCATAAAATCTTTTGAGATAATTATATTTAATTCTTTGTTAAGGAAGTAACTTTGGAATTCTTGGCATGGTTAAAACATTCTTATAACTTCAAATTAGGTTGTAATTTGAAATTATCATGTGAACAGTCTGATTTGACCTTTTTACTAGAGAGAATTTACCTTTGTCTCGTTAGTTTAAAATAATGTGTAATTTGAAGGTGTCACAAAATATGAGAGCAATGTTGCCGGATAAAATTGAATGGTAGAGGTAAGCAAGTTTTGTGACTGGGGATCATCATGATATACACATTTTTCATGAATCTAACGCCTCATGCTACTGGAGCCAGTTCCTCGTTTACAAAATCATTCATTCATGCTACGATTATTTTCCTACACAAATATTCAATCCTCCGTACAGGAAACAAACCGCCAAGGCAAAATCCCCACCCTCCCATTTCTCAGGCGCGCGTCCTCTCTCTCCTCTCTTCTTCCTCGCTTTTTTCCTGGGAAACTACTACTAATCAATTTTCCGGAGGAGTCCTCTTTGGCTCGTTAATTTCCATTTCGTAATTTAAAATTAACGAGGTAAATTCATTATCATTGTTTTCGTGTTTATTTATTTGATTAGTTTGTTCTTCTTTAATTATTATGATTATTGATGAAATTGTTATTGAATCTCGCCCTTCTTTATTAATAATTTTGAATTATATTATTGATTGGTTTCTGCCTTCTGAAAAATGAGGGATAAGGTGGTGGAATACATTTATTAATGGAGAAGATGACACCGAGTCAAGGAGGATTGGCGTCGAGGAGAACCATGTCGTTGAATAGCTCATTCTTGCCGTCCAGAAGGAAATTCTCGGCGGAGATCGGTGGGAGTGGGACGATCGGTGATCCTGCCCCTCTTCGAAAGTCTTTTTCTGCGTCCCGTTCCATGTATTCTAGGTTTCCTTATTTTTCTTCGATTTTAATTTTGCTGTGTAGTTTTAGGTTGTTCTTTGCATTACTCTGTTTCTTTCATGCATGGCCCAAATCTGTGTCAATATTTGGAAAAAGACCGTATTGATACTTGCCCCTCTGTGAGATAATATTCTACTACATTGGTATTGGCGATCAGTTTCTATTTACATCTGGAACAGGGGACTGTCAGGAGAGCGGACAGTGAAGAGATTACGGTTGTCAAAAGCCTTGACCGTTCCTGATACTACAAGTGTTCATGAAGCTTGCCGTCGTATGGCTGCACGGAGGGTTAATGCTTTGTTACTGACAGATTCAAATGCATTATTGTGTGGTATTCTAACAGACAAGGTACTGCCAGTCACATTTTGACGGTTTTTGTGTGGCATTCTCGTGTTTTACTTTGCTTGTTTGTGATTGAAGGATATAGCCATCAGAGTTATTGCTCCTGAGCTTAATCCTATGGAAACGCCTGTTTCCAAGGTTATGACAAGGAATCCTGTTTTTGTGCTATCTGACACTCTTGCTGCCGAAGCCTTGCAAAAGATGGTGCAAGGTTGGTTCTTTGCAAATAAGATGTTTTAGTACTCTGTTGCACGTAATGTTCTAAACCCCATTGTTTTATACTCTTGTTCACTAGGTAAATTTAGGCATTTGCCCGTTGTTGAGAAGGGAGAGGTTATTGCTTTACTGGATATAGCAAAATGCTTGAATGATGCCATTGCTCGCATGGAGAGGGCAGCTGAGAAGGGAAAGGCCATCGCAGCTGCTGTTGAAGGAGTCGAAAGACAGTGGGGGACATCTGTGTCTGGTTGGTGGATACTACTCTGTTTGTGTGTGCGCGCGCATTCCAGATATAGCTTTTCTGTGTCTCTTCATTTACCGTCTTCTTTGCTTAACCTTTTAAGCATTTCATATTCTGTCAATCACCTTCCTTGGTTACTTTATGTAATACACTATTTTCTGTTGAATGCATAGGTCCTAATACATTAGTTGAAACACTTCGAGAGCGAATGTTCAGGCCATCCTTATCTACAATACTTCCTGAGAACTCAAAGTAGGTAATATCTTTACTATTAATAACAGTTATAAGTGTTATTTGGCCATTGGAGTTTCATCGCGATGGGCAGCTGCATTACACGACTTGCTTTATTATGGCTTTGTTAGGCTTGTCACAGTTGATCTGGGTGACACTGTACTGGTTGCTGCAAAGAAGATGTCTGAACTGCGAACTAGCTCTGCCGTTGTAACAGTAGAAAACAAACCGAAAGGAATTTTAACGTGAGTTCCTCTCTTGTTGAAGATATAAATATCTATGACTAAAGCTTTTGTCAGTGACGATACTGATAAGAGAATGCTCCTTCTATTTCTTTACCAGTTCAAAGGATATATTGATGCGAGTTGTAGCTCAAGACCTTCCTCCCAAATCTACTCTGGTAGAAAATGTAAGTTTATCTTTGCATCTAGTTTTTCTTTCTCTATGCACTCGGTGGTAATTGATGTAAATTTTTTTTTTTTTTCAATATATTGATTTTACAGGTGATGACCACAAATCCAGAATGTGCAACAGTCGATGCATCTATTCTCCAAGCTCTTCACACCATGCATGATGGGAAATTTTTACACCTTCCAGTTGTTGACAGAGGTATACACAGAAATATTTAAAGCTTAGGAAAAAAAGTCATCTAAATCTATTATTTGTTATCTGATGATTTATATGATAATGATGCAGACGGTCTTGCTGTTGCTATTATTGATGTGCTTCATATAACTCAAGCTGCTGTAGCCACAGTGAGTCATATATAACCTTTCTGGGGCCAAAATATAAGCATAAAACTTGGGCATATTTTTAGTTTGTATTTCTTTTTGTGGAAACATTTTGGTCAAACTCAAACCAACATATTTGGGTTGGTTATACATTTGGTTGGTGGTAGAATTCCATTTTGGATATGGATTCATGACCGCCACATAAATGGCAAGTGCCATAAACTTGGGTTCAACTTTGATTTCCACTGAGAAGATATCCAGCCACAAGCGACCGTACTTCTGTGGAAGGACCATTTAGAAGAAATATAGCTCTTATTCAAAGCACAGCAGGGTGACAGGGTTTATTAATATTCTTGAATCTTGACTTTGCTCCATAATTAAACTACTAGAAAAGAGCATCGTTCTTCTGCATTCTAGTTGTTCCCCACCTTCTTGCGATGCAATTTCAAAAGTCAAACATATGGTAAGATTATTCTATTTTTCTTTGGGGATTAATCTGCACCCGAAAGTCTAGTTTAAGTTTGAATCTGGTATATTAATCTTATGAAGCGAAATCCTACTTCAATATTTTACATTTTGTAATTAAAACGAGCTTATACCTAAGTCTTGTATTTCTATTGATTCTGTGTTCTGACTTCTTACTGCTTTTCAATTTCACTGTACCAGGTTGGAAGTACCGTTGGAGTGAACAGCGAGACTGCTAACTCTATGATGCAAAACTTTTGGGATTCTGCAATGGCTTCAACTCTAGATGATGAGGAAGATGCGCAGAGGTTGTAGACTTCTATTTTAAAATTATGCTTTGCTCTTTATTGCTCACTTTTTCTCATGATTTATTGATGAAGCGTATTGTCAGTGAGAATTCCTTGAAGATAGCTTCTGAAGGAGCAGAAACTGGTCAATCTCTTTCCAATCTGTCATCCACTATGCCTAATACTTTTGCTTTCAAGATTCAAGACAAGAAGGGAAGATTGTATAGGTTCATCTGTGGTATGTTATCAAGTCTGATTCCAATCTTATGATAGACAATATTGAATGTTTTACATCTGAATTGCAACTTAAGGATGCACAGTAAACAGAATTCTGGATGGTAGGCACCGCGGACATGAGTTTACGTTTGCTTATTTTCTAAATCAGTTACAGGTTACAGTATTCTGAGCCGAAGCACGAAAGGGGAGAAATGAGAAAAGGGGAGAAAAGAAGGATAGGAGGAAAGAAAGAACGACAGTGTTCATTTTTTTCACAATAAGCAAAAAATGCTTGCATAAATGTAGTTTCATTCTGAAAAGTGAAAATCCAGTGAAGAGAAACTGAACAAAAAGGTCAAACATGTTTTGTTGAATTTGCTAAGCTCTGATACCACTTGTTGAGTTTAGAATCACAAAATATTTACTTTACAATGAGACACTTTTTAATTCCCTCACTAATCCTATTTTTATTCACTCTAACTCCTAAACACTCGACCACTCACTACTTGGGCAGTACTTACTCTCTCACCCTACTCACTTCACGCCTCCATTCTTCTCTTTCTTGCATTTCACACACCACTATCTATCACTCAACTTTGACTCCATTTCTCTCACACAAATGCAAAGGCAGTGCGGGTTGGCTCTAGAATTTTCATGCATGGCGGCTGTATTTTGGCTGCACTTATCATTTTCTTGATCCTTCTAGGCTGGTCTTGATGCTTCTCAATACATATTATTCAAAGACCTTCATTACTAAGTAATGGCAGTAAACTTTTGTCCACAAAATTTTGGAATTTCCTTGCAAAATTGGTGATGATTCTTCATGTTTGGCCAAGAACTTCTAAAGTTCAGCTAAACTGGCTCTACTGTCTGCATAATTGCAGTTGTGTGAGAAGTTGTGCTCTTGCATCGTATCTATGTTGTAAATATGAATTTTTCACGACTTTGTTCACTGCTTTTGGTTGTAGATACGCGAAATTTGACAAACCTCCTTACTGCTATACTTCAAAGACTAGGGAACGACATAGACCGTAACTACCTCCCACAGATTCTGGTCAGTACGATTGTTGAATCCTCCTATAGTAGTCCTCTTTGAAAACTTTTCATGAATGATCATACATATGCAGTATGAAGACGAAGACCACGACAAGGTTGTACTTGCATCAGATGGTGATCTTCAAGCAGCTGTAGACCATGCTCGGTTGGCCGGGTGGAAGGTATTAATGGCTTTTCTTCTGTTCTTCCGCTGGTATAACTTCACTGTAGTTATGAGCACTAACCTCAGTAAATATGAAAATGAACAGGGACTAAAGTTGCATTTAGATTATTCCGGATCCCATCATCGGAAGAGAAGGTCCAGCTCAGGACGTTTGGTTTATGCTCAAACAGATGCTTGGGCTTCAGCATTCAGTGCTGTGGCAGTCGGGGCAGCAATAATTGCAGGTTTAGGCCTGTTGACATATTTGAGGAGAACGGGTCACTAAAGTAAACACATTTTCATGCACATACACACTGCATTTAAGAAGACTTCCACTTACTAACTTGATCGAAGACCATGTGGAAAATTGATCGGATGGCTAATTATGAGTTCTATTCTTAATGTTGTTTTGTATCTACATATGAGCTTTTTTTCTTGGTAAAAGTTGACACCAAGCAGGGTTGTATGAATTGGTTTCTTATTGTTATTTAAGAATCTGATTCTAATTTATATCTATTTGGTCTTCAATAGACCAGGTCCCTATCTTTCTTCTCTTTCTTGTCTTTTTATTATTATTATTTTTTTGCCTCTCATTTATTTATTGTTATGAGTTTTACTCTATGTAGTTTTGTATATAAGAATGACAAGGCATGTTGTATGCCACTGGTTTCTGTGTCACTTAAAAAGAGTCTCATTCTGACTTCTATACTTTCTCCAACATGATTCCTTTATTTGTTTGCTTTGGTGATAATAATTAATACCTCCGTCCCAAAAAGATGGTCCATTTCAACTATACACACATATTAAGAAATGTTAGTTAAAATAGTTAAAATATTAAAGTTTACCTATATTTTTCTTATTATACTCTTTTGTTAATGTCAATAAGCAATCAATGAATATATAAGAAACTTAATGGACGGAGGTGGAAGAAGGTTTATGGGCTGTATTAACAAAGAAAATCATTATTCTCAAAGCCAACCTTTTGTATTCCCCAAGTCATAAACTATATTATCAAGGTATATTAAGCAGGGGTATATTAGGAACTCTATAGATAAAATACATGCCTAAGATAGTAATTGGACCATATTTTAGGACAGAGAAAAAAGGAAAGATGGACCATCTTTTTGGAATGGAGGTAGTAATTGGTTTGTCACTAGAAGTGGCATATAATTGGGATAATTATATCAGAGGTCGCTGAATTTTCACTGCACCACAAACAGATAATTGAACTTTGATTGTTTACAATTATATCAATGAACTTTAATTTAACCGTGATTAGATTACTCAACTTCAATTGTCAACAATCAAATTACTAAACTTTGCATCAAAGTCTCCATTATTGGAGAAGGAAAATGGAAGGACAAAAGACAATTAATGGTGCACATAAATTTTGGTATTCAATATCTTTGTTGACATAATAATAATTTTAAATAACTTTCAATTAGTTGCCATATCAACATGTAAACGTGAAATAACTTAATGGCAACCTTTGATATATATATATATATATATATTTGTTAAATAATTTAACGCCAAAATCACTAAATGAGATAATAACAGTTAAATTAAAGGTTTTTTTTTTTTTGAAGGAAGTTAAATTAAAGTTTAAAGAATTAACGGTAAAATCAAAGTTAAGTGACCCAATTACTATTAGATTATAATTCAGTGATCTAATAATTAACAATTAAAGTTTAGTAGTCTAATTACAATTAGAGTAAAAGTCTAGTGGATTTCTTAAAATATTCTAGGTTTTGCAATTCAAGCAAAATCTTAAATACTAAGGGGCAAAAACGAAAGAACGAGTTTCAAAAACCGTCGACAGCAGGGTTCGAACCTGCGCGGGCGAAGCCCAACAGATTTCAAATCTATCTCCTTAACCACTCCGACATATCGACGTTTATTAACGCAGCTCCCACAATGTGTTAATAATATATCTTCTCAAAATTCTACCACCGATGATGATTGGTACCGATACCTGCAATTTACAGGATCTGAATGGCACTGGACGGTCTGCGCAGAGCATGGCTTAACCGCGCAATTTTTGAAATCAGGTTAAACTTCCGCCTTAGATGGGAGGATAGCATAATTTTCGATACTTGCATCGAGTGAATCACTTCGGTTTTTGGATTATTATCGCTGATCATCAGGAAGAGTAGAAACTGAAATCATTGCTGTTCTTTTTGTCAGCAATCAACATACTTTTCCAATGGAGTATGAGTCATAAATACGATATGCTTTTGTGTATGCAGGTTTTCCCTTACATAGAATGTTAACGTCTGTAATTTTTTATCCTTGATTGACATCGCTGATTATTGTCCCTCATATTAGAGGATGGAGGTACAAAATTGATTTCCTATTTTGTTTGCAGATAATATATGTAGAAACTGACTATTTTATTTCACACAGTTGAAACAACTCATATTGCTGCCTACTGAATGTAGTGGCACAACCGAAGGTTGTGGACTTACTTATACTACTTGCAAATTTCGTATTAACATGGGAATGCACCCCGTGTAATATAGCCATGGATATTTTATATATTTGGACAAAAGCTTGTCCCTGAGTTAATTTAACATGTCTGGACATGTACATCAGTAGTTTGCTTTCAAATTTCAATGCTTTAGCACGCTGAACTGAATATGGAATTCTATTTTCCTTATTTGCTTCTGCTCCTCTTTTATGAGTTTGCCTGTCTATGATACATGTTGTCCACGGGAGACCACATATGACTTCTGTTCGATGCCATTGGAACTGTTATGCTCTCTTTCTTCAAACAAAGAAAAAATTGGCCTGCTGATGAGCATACCTTGGAGATATTTATCTACGCAGGGCACTTTTAGATGTACGGTGCAGTACATGTCTTGGATCTTGAACTTGTCATGACCATTGAGGAAACAGACTATCAAGTAGCAAAAATTATGGTGATGGAGTTTTGGAACTGGCATTAGTATGCTTATACCGTGCAGAATTTAGTAGCATTAGGTTCTCCCGTTATTCTGAAATTTCAGAATCTACCCTTCGTAGAAACCAAGTTCTCCTCACAAAAAAAATCCCATGAGAACCACTTCTCAATCATTCTATCTGCATCGTGTACCAAAATATTGGTCACATTTCCTTTTCGTGCTAGTATACTTGCAGTGTAAATGGCAGTCATCCTACCTGGGGAATCTGGTTTATCCCCACGTGGTCCATCTACCACCACGATATCCCATTTTGTTTTGTAAACTTTACTTGGTAGACTTGTTAGTGCAAGTTTGCACTTTGATAATTTGGAAGGATGGAACTGATAAGGTAAACAATCTTGGTTCATTCTCGCATGCTTGAGTAGATCGTATGCTTGAGCAGCAACAGTTGGGTACTCCACTTTGTAAACTCGAGTCTTGTTCCTGATTTTCATAGTGCTTATTTTATCGGGATTGTCTTCAATGAAGACTGTGAATCCACCAGCATTAAGGGAGGCAAGGCTCGAATATTGAGGTTCAAGGCCAAAAACAAGAAGTTTGCAGGGAACTCTCTCAGAAACAAGATCTAGGAGAAATTGATGTTCCTTTTTGGTCAGAGCGGAGGCATTTGCATTTGCTGGTGGACTGCTATTCTTGCAAATTGGAGAAAGAGAGGAACATTGCTGCTGATGAACAGTAGGTGATCCGGCTGGAGGCAGAGATGGAGATGAAGTCATTATTGCAAGTTTGAGAAGCCGGAGAATTGAAGCTGTCAATAAAACCATAACAAGAATTGGTATGAGCCTCCTTTTTGTAAATTTCATCTTTCCTTCTTGACAATATTTGTGGTGCAGGGTTCGTTTTAGCTCAGATTTTGGTGATGCTCGGGGCAGAATTGGGATAAGTGGAGTAACAAGAGGATGGCAATGGAATACGTCTGGGGGCATTTTGCTTGTTCTCTGCCCACCCCACAACAGGTACCATCACATCCTCATTATAGAGTTGTGGCTTTTGGTTAGTGAATTCAATGATTGTCTTATAATTTACTTAAGTGAGGAAGAAGATCCGGATTTGATTTGCTTTTATTTTAAGTACCATTTTATTCATATTTCAATTTCTTATTCCACTTTCACAAGTGTGAATGCAGAAAAAGAAGAGCGGAAGGTTCTTGTTATCCAATCATTCTTGGTTAGAGTGGGGTTCTTTGGTTTATTGACAGCCATCTACTAATTCTTTAAGCATTTGGTGATAAGTGATGACTATGAGGGAAGTTGAAGAAGACAGATTTTTCTGTTCGAGGATCACTTTCGGTGGTTCAAGTCTGTTGAAGAATTGTGTTGCCACCCCAAACCCCACCAAATATTAGCATGGTTCTACACTCAAGGCTGTAAGTAGTTCACCGGCAGCTGTGGGACAGTTGGGCAGGATAATCTAAAGGTGCAACATAGATTAGACTGGTGAGCACGATCGTGCGATGTCAAGCTGAGCATTATTGGTTTGTGAAGCAACCTGCAAGGATGTCTGATGAACTGGCCTGCTTCTTTTTCCACCGTTTCACTTTTTTGGTCATATTTCTAGTTCAATGGCTTTTAGCGACAACAAATTTGGATTTATTCAATTGGCTTCTGATTTTAAATACAATTTTGTAACTTTACAATAATATATGACGTTTATGTGTCATGTATGTGCACAGTGTGATAATATTTTCCCCCCATATTTCAGACGGAAAGAAAAAGCATTCTTTTACATCTTAATGAAGACAATCTTGAGTTTTTGGAGTAATCTGCAAAGGGAGAAAGTAGAGTAAATATCATTATAAGCCCTCTCAAAGAGGAGAAATAGTACGTATAACTACTCGAACAAGGTTGCCATTTGAACAAAAATTTTTGACGCGCCCCAGGTTTGGAGAGGATGTCAGCTTAGCTAGCTCGCTATTTTCACACCCTGCTATTCACTCCGAAAAGTCCCAAAATTCTCCTCTTCAGAAATCATAGAAAATCACTTCACCAAAAAAAAAAATATATATATATATATATATATAATAATAATAATAATAATAATAATAATAATAATAGAAGGTGTGACCCTGAATTTATCATTATTTGGAATAAACTAGTCTAGTAAAAAAGTGAAATGGAAATGACGAAAAGGTCACTAAGACCCAAGTGGTCTAATAGTATCTAAGTGGGTTTTTACACACAAAGTCTAAGGTTCAATTTCCCTCCCGACATTCAGAAAAAAAATGGCAAAAAGGCCTGATGAGCCTGATAAGGGTGATAAGTATCCATTGGACTGAGAATCCGTCGGGCATGGTCCAAGAAGTTTGGCCCATTAGAGGATGGATTGGGGTATAGTATTATTCTCGGCCCATGCCATGACATCTGTCAGCAAACTTCTTGTGTATGTATTCTTGATGGATAATGATACTCTTCTTTATTAAGTTACTTATTTGATGACTTAGTGGGAGTGTATATGTCTTTTTGCCCATGTATGTCAATTAAATGCAAGGGTATTTTTGTTAATATATTAAATAGTTATTTAATGGCAAGTAATCGAGCGAGTGATTCGACAAGAGAATGTAACATAACACATTCTTGATTTTAATAAGAAAGAATGAGTCGAGTTGAATTGTAGACTACTAAATAGTCTATTGAACGGATTTGAACTTCCCACCTTGTCTTGTCTTAAATGAAAATAGGTAAAGAAAATAAAGATAATTGGAGGTTTTACCTTCTTTTAAAGGCTCTATTTAATTTTACAATATCGACAAAAAACTATTTGTATATATACCCCTATACATGGTTAATATAACCTATCTATTTATTTATTTATTTTATGATTTTTTATAATAATTAAATTATTATTATTTTATTATTGATTTATGCCCTAAATTGTGTATATATATTTTTCATCAAACCCTAGCCACCAGTCTCCTACCCTTCACCACCATCCCTTCCTTTCATTTTATGCCGCCATCACTACCACCATAACCGTACACCAATTGTTCATACCAAAACTGACACCAATTAGTGACCATCATCGTCGGAGTTAAAAGGGGCCACTTTTTGAACAGAATCATAGGGGAGGCAGGAACGGTATTAAATTCTTCTTCAATTTCTGACTTTTTCCTTTTTATTTTTTTTATTTTTTGAAATTTCACTTGTGTTAATCAGCTGCCTTTTCCTTTTTTATTTTTATTTTTTGTATGTTTTTCTTTTGATTTTGTTTGGTTATTTTGTTACCATTTTCCTGGTGATATTGATTTTTGTGACTTGGTTACCAATGTTTCCACTAATATGGTGTTTTCCTGGTTTATTTTGGGTTGTTAGTTATTACTATGAATCGATTGTTTTGTTACCCAGTTATCTGTGTTTTTCTACCGAAAACCACTATTAAAAAGTATTTTTCTTAATTTTGTTACTGAGAGTCTGAGACGTTTTCCCCATGATGACATTGATGACATTGTTCTTTGATGTGTTACTTTTGTTACTGCGACGTTTTCCAATGATATTACCATTTTCTGCTCTTCTTTTTTTTTTTGGTTACCATATCCGGGTTCTTTTTGTTACCATGATTTTTTCTCAATGTAACATTATTAACATGATTTTTTCCGTGTGAAAAATATTGTTAAAATGAACCTTTTCCCCGATCTTGGTAACATTTTTTTTTCTATTAAGAGATTTTTCTTTTATTTATTTATTTTTTTTTTGTTTTACTAAGTGGTTGTGAAGGCGTTGGTTGACCGTGGTCGAAGGTTAATGGTGTGACAGTTATGATAGTTTAGCAGTTGTTGTAAGGATTACTTCTTATGAATAAAAAATGAATTTTTATTGAAATTGATTTAAGGTATTTTTATAATAAAGAATGACATTTTTACATTTAGTTTTCAGTTATGAGGTATTTTTCAAAACCCATATTAAAAATAGGTTTTTCATCTAAAGAACCCATTAATGGTGATTTGCACAGCGATCTCATATGTTAACGGTGATTCGCGACAATTTTCCTTATTAGTATTTCTTCATTTAGGGGCTAGATGACACCCATCTCTAAGTTCAAGAGGCTTAGTTGAAATAACCAAATTTACGCCATCCACACTGCCAGTCTCATCTCAAGTTCCTCCCGGCCCTGCTCAGGTAAGTTCTTCTCTAAGCTTAAAAATTTCTCAGAATTCATCTTGCAGTTTACGGTTTATTGAATCGAATCGTATTAATTCAAATCTCAGTATTACGAGTAAGCAATGGCTGCCACATTCTCCAACCTTGGCTCAGATGCTGGACTCAAGAACCTCGATGAATACCTTTTTTTTTTTTTTCCCTTATTTTTAATTTGAATTATGATAAATTCCTATCTCTAAACTATGTACTTGATTACATCATCGCTCAAATATTTATGCATCGTTCCTTTTCTGTTTCTCATATCCAGGGTCTTTGTGCCTTCTTTTCAATGTATGCATTGTTTTTCATCTATTTTGATATTTTGTTTTCTGTTCAAGTGTCTATCTTTAATCTCCATGAATGTTCGTGCAAATCTCATAGAATAAGAATCCATTATATGGTTTTACGCGTATCTTATGTTTATTAAAGGAGTCAAAAATGGTCAGTCCCTGTTAATTAATATCAAATGCTCGAAGTTGTGGTTCCTTTGCCTGAAGATCTTCATCTCGGCTAATATTGCAACTATATGAAGCCTAATGTGAGGATAAAATTGATCGTCGACTTTACCTACCATTAACCCTATATTTGTCCATCTTATTAAATTGGATAATAGTTTATTTTGTACCCATAAGTTCTTATCTCGAACCATTTCCTCTGCATCAATTTCTATATATAATATATTATATATATTATAATATTATATATATAACATTTGAAAATTTAATAATGAAATTTACAAAATTATTTACGCAAGGGTAATTTGCAAAATAATGTAATCTATGGCCGTGTTGAGTGGATTATTAAAATTATTTATCCCAGTTAATTCTTGTGCCATGGCAATGTGGATTAGTGTGGTTATTCACAAGAAACGTCAAAGATGAAATAAGTGCTACTTATGTGTTTCGTGCTTCTTTTAATTTTCTATTTTATAACTTTTTCCTGATTTATTAAGATCTTTATCGTGTCATTATGGCGGCCCTTAATGAACACTTTTATGTAATTAGTTAACACACCCGTGCGTTGCACGGGTAGAAAAAAATGATAAAAATATATTTATTTGACAGTTTAATAAATCAACATTTGTATCTTTGTAAAAAAATCTAAAAGTATATATTAATTGAATCAATAAGACCAATGACCAAATATTTAAAGGATAAAATTTAATTAAATCAACCCATAGTTATAATATATAGGTTACGCATTTGGCTTTCCAAGATAAAATATATGCATCTATTTTTGCCACCTCAAACGCTCATACCTTCACCGTTCTTCTAGCACTCTATAATGACTATTAGTAAAGCTTAAAATACACCTTTATTTTCTATCAAGAGCCAATAATTATTCATCAAGAGCCAATTAAACATCATCTCTTTACTTGAATCAAATTTATCAATAAAACATATAAGCATCTGCATATTGTAATTTACAAACAAAAAAGATTGTATCAAAATTCATCAACTATATAGAGAAATTATGAGTACTCATTAATATGCAGATCAAATAAGTATGAAATTTAAATTATGGTGGGCTTCATACTCAAAACTGACATAGAAAATTTTATAGTTAACATGATCACATCAAAACATGATAATTGACAGATAGAAAATAAAAGTAGAGAACATTAATATTTATCTTAATCAATGATGATTTTGCAAATTATTGAAAAATTGAAAAGCACTAATTTATATTAAAAACAAATCTTTACATCTATCAATACCATTGCTCCACTCAACCATGAAGTTTCTACTTTGAGATTTCAACTTTGTATTTTCACTTTCTTGATTCTTCAGCCTTTCTGTAAGGTTACCAACGACATAAATATTCTCAGATTAAAAATATGTTAAAGGGAAAGAGGAAGGTCACGGTGATGGAGAAAAGAATGATTAGTAGAATCGAGTAATCAGTACATAAACTCATTGATTACAGACATACATAATTTGAATTAGAACATACTAGCAAATTATTATTATAATATTAAAACAAACACCCACAAAGGCTTTTTACATATCAAAAGTTTAAAAAAAATGAAAAAAACAAACATAAAGATGAAGTAGTATTATTCTGCATCACATTTTCAACTTATTTCAACTTGAAATAATATTATATGTCAATTTGTTCACAAAAATTATCTTGCACAAACCCGTTAGCTTGAAATAATACTATCAAGTTTTCTTTCCCTTTTTATTTTATTATTAAGAAAAATAATATTCTTTTTATCATAATATGGTATTGGGCAATTGTTAGTATTATTATCAATTAAACCTCAATATATTGTTAGTACTACATTTCAATAATCAAATGAAAAGAGGAAAGAATATCTAATTTTCATACAACAATATCAATATAAGGCTCTAGATTAAATTGTCATAATAAGTTACTAAATGCATTATCTAGTAAAGAAAAGTAATTATTGGAGAGTCTAGCCATTTGACATATATTATGTAAATGAAAAGAAACTGAAAGAGTAACCAAAGCTGTAGAGCTTAGCCTCTACAACAATGATTTTGAATATTAAAGAATATTAGAACACGATTTATCGTAATCAAAGACATACCATAGTCACAAAAGAGAAAAACACGAAAGGCTGAGAAGGGAAAAAGTTGCAGACTAATGTGGAATGAAAAAAGTTAATTAAAAAACTTTCCATAAATCAAACATTTACCACAGAAAAGACTTGCCAAGGGAATGACTGCAGAGCAAATGAGAGGAAAAAAAATAAATGCACTTAAGTGCCTTTATATATTAATAGATATTCTTTGTCCTCCTGTTAATTATTAAATTTCTTGAAGTTAAAAAAAAAAAAAAGTGATTTCCTTTTCAAGTTTAGTGAGTACAAAATAAAATTCTTTTACATTTCAAGTAATTGGGTTAACTATGCTTCTTAAGTTAAAGTTAGGAATAAAATGTTTTGTTTCTTAGATATGTTAATAATTTTTTTGTTAGACCAACATATGGCATATGGGATAATTGAATCAGAAATCAAGTGAAAGTATGAAAGTTATAAGATTTTAGAACGTATTATGGTTTTGATTTTTGGATATGACCTTTCCTCGCAGGCCACTAAATCTTCTCTATTCTGTCACAATTTTATTCCGTGAATTTTCCATCCTTTCTTTAGATTACCTTCAGCAATGAAACTAAAAAATAATAATAATGAAGAGGTCGAGAAATTTGATTAACCCTTTTGAAGAAAAGGGAAGACACGTTGGTTAATTCTTTTGAATACTTCAAAATTTGTTGATGGGAAAGGTGCTTGAAAGTTGTACTTGGGCAGGTGGGGAAGTGTCGGTAACACCTGGGCAACACATGCAATTTCTTGATGGAAACGGTTGTTTAGCTTTGATCTCTTTGTTTGCAACTTAGCACTGGACAAATTTGAGGGGTTTAGTGCTGTTGTCATTGGTTTTAAATCATCCCCTACATATTCCACCATTCCCTCAAGAAAAGGATGAAAGTGAAAAATCACTACATGGTTCCTTTTTTCTCCATTGATGATGGTTCCTTTAATCTACATGACTACAAAGTCGGATTTTCTCTCAATCTATCATTTTTAGACACTCCACTCACATTGTGAGCATCTTTTTTTACGATTGGCTAAACGATGTACAAGTTCTCTAACATGATGCATTTTTGGAAGATCTTACATTGAATAACAGTCATTTCAAAGAGAGAAGCTACATCAAATAAAGCAGTTGATGTATAAAAATGCTACTTTGAATAATTCTTTTTCCTTAATTTTTTTTCTGTGATAGAAGTTGGTTCCTCAACCAAATATGTTGGCACCCAAATCTATTTGTAATTATGTCTATTTACGATAGATCTATTTTATACTTATTTATCGGGTATTTTTAGTTATTTGTAATACGAATTTTTGTTAGAAGAAGTTTAGTTCACATACCTTGGAGTCAGAGTTTATGGCTTATTTTGTTCGGTCCAATAATTGATGACCCCATAACTGCTCTTCCGATCTCAAGATAAATTTATTAATTATTACGTACAATTGGTACTAACTATATTTAGATAATGCAAATATTTGTTGGTCAATAACTTTTGGATTTTGGTCTTTATTTGAACAATTCAATGGACTGCAAATATAAATTTATGATGATGGAAATAAAATATAATTGAACGGCAAATGTAGTTTTTAAAAATGTATTTCAAACTTTGTAGTAGTTGTAATTTTAATAATTGTTGGACAAGAATATCATTTTCCAATGCTATTATTTTTTTGCATAAACTAGTATGTGACACGTGCGTTGCACGTGTTTGGTGTTCCTATAATGTCATCTCGAGATATTATTTGACTAAATATTAGTTTTTTAAATTGTTGAAAAAAATAAGCATTCAACTATCTTAATTATATCAGACTCTTTTATCTTACCAAAATGTATACTAAAAAATCCACTAAAACCCCAAAAAGGAAATCAGAAGTTGTACTTGATGAGGAGAAAATGTTTTAGAGAGAAATTTCATTGCCAAAGATTGTCAAAAATACATATTTTCTTCTCAAGAAAAATATGATTAAAACACAAATAGATCAGATTGATTGATGACATTTTAATTTGTAATTGAATACCATTTGATGCAAAAATAAAATAAAATAAAATATTAGATGTTAGGGAGGATTCCAAAGCTGGAATCCGAGGAGACAACAAATATTATATGTCATGATATACTATTAAATACCAATTTATATTTAATTATAAAAAATAATATAATTAAAGAAAAAATATGTAATTATGAAATATGAATGAGAGTATTGTCGTCTAAAAAAATTTCTCCAAGTTATTATCTTTTATGTATAGTATAGTGTGTGTGTGTGTATTTGTTTAGCTATATAAAACATTTCTATTCATAAATTATTTAGCCATTTAACCCATATGAATGCATGATTAGTCAGATAAATGATTTATTTCTCTAGTCAAATAAAATATTTTCATTCACAAATTGTTTATTCATTTAACTCATTCACAAATTGTTTTGCCATTTAACTCATATGAATGCATGGCTACTCTCCAATATGAATCTATGATTTAATTCAATTTACTAATTGTTAATTAAATGTTTATGCATGATTTAATAATAAAAAAACTAAATATAAAATTAAAAAAATAATTAATAATGGCAAGGGGCAAATATAAAATTAAACTAAATAAGTGAGGGTAGAATCGTCTAAAAATGTTTCTCCAAGTTATTCTCTTTTAGATAGTATATATAGATTATATAGTTATGTCAATTCCTCTAAAAAATCCTAGCAAAATTTACAAAATACTTTCATGTCTTTTTTAATTCTATAGATATTATGTAAGAGTTTGAACATAACATATTGCTCAAGAACAAAAGTTTGTTAATTTGATATATATTCTTCATACACGTAACTTTTTAATCTTTCTTTTCTAAATTGTTAATTTTTAGTGTATATTTAATGAAGACTGCCATAGAAATTTTTTATAGTCGTTATTATTTGCGTGTAACGCACAAGTGAAAATTTTAGTTTATTACAAAACATTGATAAGTTAAGAAAACTATTGTCAGAAAACGTTAGAGGTGAATGGTGATTTGCACAGTTATCTCTAGGCCTCTGCGTCGACATGGTCGGGTCGGGTCGGGTTTGGGCGCAACCTGAACCCAGCCCGACAAATTTCAGGTTTCAAATTCAAAAACCGAGTCGACCTGGCTCAGGAGTCAACCCAACTCGACCCGAGTTGATCTCAGTCGAATCTTGTTGACTCAGTTCACGGGTTGGGCCGGCCATGTACCAGCCCAAATCACAATAAGGCCTAAAGTTCCTCAAAAAATTTAAAAACAGCCCATTTTTTTAATAGGCTAGAAAAAGTCCAGTCCATTTACACTATTTGAGCCTAAATTTCTTAGAGTTGCGAGAACCTGCATTTGAACCCTAAATTCAAAACAAAAGAAGATTTATCAAGACTCAAGAGAAAGTATTTAACCTTAAACTCAAAGACAAAAGATGAGATTTACCAGGAAAAAAAAGGCAGCGTGGCACGACGGCGGTAGCGTGGCGCGACGGCGGTGGCACGGCAAGGAGCGGCGGAGGCAGCGAGGAGCGACAGCGCAGCAACAATGGCGTAGCAGCAGCGGACGAAGTAGGGGGTCGAGATATGATTTCGATTTTGATGTGTATTGATGCAAATTTTAAATGTATTTCATACAAAAAATCTATTTGAAAGAGTGTATGCATAGAGAGACAAAAAGAGAGAAGTGTGCGCAGGGAAGGGGATGGCGGCGGCGGCTGCTAATTGGATTCAGACCACCAGTAGAGGTAGAGCAATTGAATTGGGCAAATCTAAGGTTCTTGAGACTTGACTCTTGAGAGAGTGTTTTGAGTGTGCCTTTGTGTTCTTGAGACTTTAATTGAGAGAGAGTTTTTGAGTGTTTTGAGTGAAATTGTCAAAAGGAAAAATAAACTAGTAAAGAATGAAAACGTTGTTACCTTCAAACCAACAAAAAAGAAAAAAACAATTTTGGGAAAAAATAATAATAAAAATATATAACCAGGTTGCACCGAGTCAACCTGAAAGCCGACTCGACCAGGCCGGGTCCCCTCTACCCCCAACCTGCGGCCGACCCGATTGCTACAGTAACCCTGACCCGATCTGCCCTGTTTCAAGCCGGTAGGGTCGGGTTCGTTAGATTACCAGATTGGATGCCCATCCCTAGTTATCTCATATGTTAACGTCGATTTGTGACAATTTCCTTATTAGTATTTCTTCATTCAGGGGCCAATTGCCATCTATCTCTAAGCTCAAGGGTCTTAGTTGAAATAAGCAAATTTCCTCATAACATGTTGTATATAAACTAGTGACGACATGTGCGTTGCAGGGGTCGTCAACTTCGCGTGGAATCTCTCCGTAAAATTAAAGGACACTAGGAAACAATCAAACACTCATAAGCTACTAAGTAATCACACACCATCTCAATGAATTAGAGCTTTTATATACAAGATGCCTTTCTTACAAAAAAATGTTCTTTGTGTGACATATTATGGCATGGCATTAAAAATCTGTAAGAAGCAAAATGCACAAACCCCCAAATCTTGGTTGTCGATTTTCTTTCCTTTCACAAAACTCTAGTTCGATTTCTTTCCTTTCACAAAACTCTAGATTTCGCAACAAATGAGAATACATTTAAGACTACAAATTGAAACAAAAGAACATAAAATAAAAAATATGGAAAACCCTTTTCACACAATGGGAAACATATAATAATACAATTAAAAGAAAATACAAGGATTAAAACTATACAAAATTAGAGTCATTTTACCCGGGAGGGGGAGACAAGACTGACTCATGCATTCACTTGCATTTGCTACTCTAATTGGATTTTAAACGAGACGCAAAGTTTACCACAAATTCATACATTATGCACTCTACAGGCTTTTACCATTCTGTCTATCTTTTTGAGTGCTTGTTTTGAGTCAGCCGAGTATGTGTCAACGAGAAGTTATGATATATAAACGGAAGGAATACTCACCCAGACTATCTACCCACTAATGCCCATTAAACCCATTAAAGAGATTTCTCTTATCAAACCATATAGTTTCTATGTGATCTGTGATATGTGTAACTCAAAACCAATAGAAACAATGACCTATGTCCAACTAAAACGACAAGATGAAAACTTTATCAAACAACACCATGTCAATAAAATAAAATAATTGAATAATAAAACATCATATTGTATCAAGAAAAGAACCATTATATCCTCGGTGGATGCTAACACAACTTAGCCATATCATATTGCTATAGTTTGTAGACAAGGGTAAAGGGCGGTAGACATTATGAGACGTATTATTCAAGGGTAGCCAGATATTTCAAGGCTGGGACTCCAAATTTGGAGAGCTTTGACTCCAACCTCACAGGCCATTTAATCTCATATAAATCTGGTAGAAACAATATTAGGCTGCACTACGTGATCTAAGTTACGACTACTCATCTGCAATTAAATTTTGATAAAAGAATAAGCAAAAGCAAAGAGAAAGAACAGAGAAAAAAAATCCCAGGGCAGGGCAAATAAGGTTGTTAACTCCAAATGCTCATCCCCTTCCAGATTTCAAACTAACAAACACCGAATCAGTTTCCCGTGAACCAAATATATGTACTTTCTTTTATATTAAATGTATCAGTCATCCAAAAACATTTACCTTCAAGATATTTACTCTTCTATATTGATAATATGTGGGCATGAGCAGGCCTATAAATATCAACCAAAATAGGAGTGAAATACAGTGTTTATTCCAAAATTAAAACAGATAGACAGGCATATGAATGAAAAGCATGGTATTGCCATCTCACCAAATATCAACTACCTAGAGGACCAACAACATGAAAACAGGACAAGGCTGTAAACCCCTCGCTGTGACAGAAATCTACCGCATTGATTAGCTGCTGAGATTATTTTCTTGCTCCGTCTTCTCTCAACCTCCCTCTAGCAGCCTGACCATAATGAAACAAGAAAAATGTCCATCCTTAGTTGAAATTGCTGGGATCTAAATGTATCATTCTAATTGCGCCCTGCGCCGCCAAAAAAAAAAAAAAGGGGTTCTGTAGAACTTACAATTTTGTCAAAAAAAGTTCACCACCAGTTACAAACTCCATAAAAAGTATATGTTTGTTTTGCTGGCCATAACCTTCAATACAAAATATTTAGTAGCTAAGCAAAATATTCATGCTGCTACTTAATATACACATAATGCACATAAGAATAGTAACTTTGTTCATAAATCTGTGCGTTATATTTCCTCTGAAAAGTGGGCCAACCAAATTAATACCAAACTCACATTTGGGTGCTTGATTAACTTATGTTGATATTTCACATTTAATCTTCTTCCCAAAAAAAAAAAAAAAAAAGAAAGAAAAAAAATGGTAAGAATGATTAGAACTGTCATATGGTGGACCAAAAGTAGGAAAAAAATGAAGAACTCAAAGGCCATGCATCATAGAGCCAGTCAATACCAGGGGGAAAAATTCAATAAGCAAAAATTTTAAGAACTCACTGAGAGTTCAAGCTGAAAATGTGGCCTCGCAACATCTTTGTCTCCTACTGCCTAATTTTTCCATTTAATGTCTGCTTATGACAGCTAAGGCAGTGTCAAGTCATCTGCAACTTAAAGATAGCAAAATTCATAAAAAAAGGTGTAATCTGAGTGCTCCTATTTATATACAGAAAGCCCCAGTAATTTCTTAAGTGTTTACTAATATTGCATTTTTTTGTGCCTTCAAATCAAAACCCAAAACGAAAATAGCATAATCGTTCAGACAAGCATCCACTCCTAAACAAAAATATTCCGACATTCCAAAAAAAAGTGAAACTTTCATTTTAGAACTTATTGGGAATAAAGGGAACAATCTTTTAAATCTCATAAACTGTTCAAATTCTCAAATCTCTTCGGGAGAAATAGACTTCACCCAAGAAAAAAAAAAGGATAAATCTATGGTAGTTACTCAATCAAAAAAGAGAAAAGCAAATTTCACCAGACAAAAAATCAATCCTTGGACCACATTCCTTTCATAAAAAAACAAAAAGTATAAATAAAAGAAAATCGGTTTTGAGGTCGACTCGCACAGTATCAGCAAAAACAAACTGTATGGCAGGCAAAGTGAAGACCTAAAATTAGAACCCAAAGCTATGGGAAAAAGGAAAAACAAATTAAAATGGGAAAAAAAAAAAAAAAAGATCACCTGTAATCTATCCTATAGCAGTCCGAAATCTTCATAACACGCAAGGAAGGAACAAAAAGTCCCAAAATCAGAAGTCAAAAACGGAGATTATGGTTGAAATGTCCACGAAAAATGGAAACTAACTCACCAAAGAGTTCAAATTATTGACAGAAATTAGCTACATATAACAGCAAGCAAGCCAACTAAACAGTCAATGTACGAAACGGAATTGAATTTTCTTCAAACAAAAAAAGAAAATATGCGCAATTAAGCAGATTAGGAAACCTAATTATAATTATTTTTGGAAAATTAACCTCGAAAGGAAGGCTCATGAAATCATCGGAAGGAGTGGATTGCATTTCTTTGACCTCCTGCAAAATCCTCTTCACCACCGGATTCTTTAGATTATACTTATCCCCCGCCATTCCTTGTTCACGGTACCACCGGTTTTCACCTGATTATTTCCACCGATTAGAAGATGATTAGATTTCAGGATAAATTGACTTTATATATACATATATATGGATTTGATTTGAGAGAAAAATATCCTACACGACGCTCTTCCGATCTCTTTTGGATAGGGTGTACAAGAACCAATGCGTGAGATTTCACATAGCAGGAGTTGGACGGGATAGAGTGAACGGTTTAGAGCGATAACTTGCAGGCCAAAGTGTGAAGTTGCAGGCAATTGTAAGGAGGGTATTTTGGGAAATTGAGTTGGGAGGGTATTTTGGGAAATTGAGTGATGGCGACCAGCACATGTGCGTGACGAAGGGCATTTTTGGAAAATTGGCAATATTTTTGACGACCCCCACGCGCAGCAGCTCTTTTGTAGTGTGGGGATGCTCCGCGAAACCCTAATCACGCCATCCAAACTCCCAGTGTCTCAAATTCCTCCCGCGCCTCTGCTCAGGTAAGTCTTCTCTACGCTTAAAAATTTCTCAGATTTGCAATTGTAATTCATCTTGCAGTTTATTGTATACTGAACGAATCGTATTAATTCAGATCTCAGTATTACGAGTAAGCAATGGCTGTCACATTCTCCAACCTTGGCTCAGATGCTGGACTCAAGAAGTTGGATGAATACCTTTTAAGTCGCAGTTACATTACTGGGTAATTTGTTCTCCTTTTTGCAGAATTTTCTATTGCTTTTATTGTTTTCGGTTTGAGTGTTTAAGTTGGATTGACTGCTGGTTATATAGATCTCCAAGCGAAGTATGAATGACATGTCGTTTGCTTTTCGCTACTGGCAATTTATTAGAAGTATTTTTATTTTGCCTAACTTATGGGTGAAAATCTCGTTGTAAATTCTCGGCACTAGAAGATTTTCAGTCCTTAGGTTTCAGTGGAAGTATAAAAAGCTTTTCCAAAAATATTACCTGACATTGCTTCTACTCTTTTATTTATATTTAGAATGAAAAAATCAAAAGCAAACAATTCAAGCAGTTAAATCCACTGGCAGAATGATATTCGATCTTTGATAATGTGCTTTTCGCACAAAGAAAATCAACTGTTTTCTGGTGGTATAATAAGGGTTGTCGGGAAAGATTCTGCTTTAACATCTATGAAGACTTGAATGCCAATCTTGATTCACTCTTTTCTCATGTCAGCTATCAAGCATCAAAGGATGATCTAACTGTGCATGCTGCCCTTCCAAAGCCTCCTTCATCTGACTATGTGAATGTTTCAAGGTGGTACAACCACATTGAAGCACTGCTGAGGATTTCGTAAGTCCTTAATGAATTGATTACAACTTTCAACTCTTCAAAAATTTTGGGTTGTTCATTATTTATTTATAATATGCTGTTACAGTGGAGTTTCTGGGGAAGGATCTGGTGTTGTAGTCACAGGATCAGCTCTAGTTGCTGAGGAGGCTGTTGCAACTCCTCCGGCATCAGATTCCAAGGTGAGATATTGATCTGGAATTTCTGAAGCTGGAAATACTGTCAAAACTGCTTTTTCTTAGATATATGTGCACATGCCACATAGTTTCTAAATTTAAATGTCCTTGTATATTATAGTTTTATTTTTTATGCTTAACTTTAATTTGCACAAATATGAATTTCAGGTGGCTGCTGCAGAGGATGATGATGATGATGATGATGTGGATTTGTTTGGTGAGGAGACAGAGGAAGAGAAGAAAGCTGCAGAAGAACGTGCTGCAGCTGTGAAGGCATCTGCTAAGAAGAAAGAGTGTAAGTTTGGAGTGTGTATATTTTTCTTTTTCTAAACTATTTGACAAACACAGTTGTAGTGATTAAAAGTGGAATAAAATTGGAAAATATTTGGGTTTCATATGCATACCTAGCTCAATTTTTCACACCATCTATAAAGGATTTGAATCGCGTAATGCCATTGTTGACGGTTGGTGTTGAATGTCATTTTGCATTTGAATTTACATTGCAAATCATTTTTATCATTTTTATCACTTTCTTGTTGTTCAAACAAAATCTAAAACCAGCTATTGTACTCATCTGTTTTCTCAGCTGGGAAGTCATCAGTCCTCTTGGATGTAAAACCGTGGGATGATGAGACCGACATGAAAAAGCTTGAGGAAGCTGTTAGAAGTGTACAGATGGAAGGTCTGACATGGGGAGCATGTAAGTACTTGTATTTCTTTAGGAAATAGTGGCAGTAGCGGAATTGGCTATTGCCTGTGCTGTTGGGCCAATGTTTTGAGGAAAAAGGACTATGTGTGGGGGGGGGGACTGTGAAGCAAGCATTTCCTTTTCTTGCTGATGTAGTTACTTTCATTTCATTTTGAGACTTATAAAACATATTGCATTGCCTGTAACAGCTAAACTTGTAGCTGTTGGATATGGTATCAAGAAGCTTCAGATTATGCTTACCATTGTGGATGACTTGGTATCTATTGATGATCTAATTGAAGAGCATCTCACAGCCGAACCAATTAATGAGTATGTCCAGAGTTGTGATATTGTCGCCTTCAACAAAATATGTAAGTTACTCTAGAACATTTCTGTGGTTTTATCTTTAAAGTAAAATATCTAGTTGCTAATAAGAAAAGGTCACAACATTTGCCATGTATGGTCGATAATCTTCTAAATCTTTTCTTCTTGTATCTGATTAGTTACTATATTGTTTATTGCAGAATTTTGCTGAATCATTCACCTGTTGGGCAATTCCCAGTTTAGATGATTGGAATGAAATTGCTGTTTATGCTTATCACCGCCAATTATATTTCCATTGTGGTTGTGAAATTTTGAATGCTGACTTGGCAGTGTAGCCAATCTCATCTCATGCAGCGTTAAATTATTTGCTTTGTTACCTTTCAATAGAACTTCTGTTGGTACCTTGTGCTGTCTTAGTGAAATGAGTTTTTAGTATAATAACTTGCCGTGCTCGGGGATACCCTCTGGTAAGCTGGAAGCAATATATAACTTTATACGGGTACTGCTGTACCCTAGTAGCCTATAATAAGATTGGATGATGCAATTGATTAATTTTACATGCTGGCCAAGTATCCCCAACGATTTTTACAAGACCTCAGCGTTTGTCCAGCGAATGCTGTCGGTTGGATAGTTGGACTTTAGGGCCAACCGGAGTTGAACTCTATATTGTATGTCATCCTCAATTTTAAGGAAGGGACTATGTGTGGGATTGTTTGAGACTCATGCGTTAATTAGCAAGGATTACAGGCTGGCGTGGGTCTGTAAAACACATTGAACGTGTAATTATACAATGTGTTTTGCAACTTAGTTGCCAAATACGTTGATAATTTTGATACCCTTCTAACCTCCATAAGGTGGATAATAATTGATATATGATCTAATTTATCAAAGTTTTGAACTGGTATGTAAATTTATACAATGAATCAATAAATTTATTAAATTAATACCAACAACACGTTCCACTTACAAAATAAATTTTCACTGTTTTCAGTAATTTTTTTTATTACATTCTCAGTACACATTTTCTTGTAAATTAGTGTTATACCCATGCGATATACGGGCATAGACAACTAACAAAATAAAATATATTGAACTAAGATAGCATCATTGAAAAGAAAGAAATAATAGTAGCAACAATAACTATTTTAAAACCATTATTTAACTTTTTTTCCAGTAAATTTTATTTTTAGTGTGTTATATATATTTACATTCGTTTTATATTTTACATTACATAAACTTATATATATATATTAACAATGTTGAGAAGTGAATTATACCTGTTTGTAAAAATATATCACTCTTGTAATGTTAAAAAAAAGGAAATATATCCGTATTCGAACAAAAAATTAAAATATTCTAATAATTATTATTATCAAATACCTCATGGATGATATACATCTGCTAAAACACATGGGTGGTTAATAATCGATCTAACGCCACTAGAAAACAGGGCATCACTGACGGCTTTTTCTGTCAGTAAAACTAAGGAATTTGTCGGAAACAGCCTTCGTCGAAGGAAAAACGCCGTCGGAAAAATCGTTAGTGATGCCTTACTCGATAATACCTTCCGACATAAAGTTTGTATATGTCGGAAATTTCCTACGGAGCAGAAATCAGTCGGAAAGTGTTCCAATGGCAACCAGTGTCCGTCACAATTTCCCAACGGATTTCGCTCCCTTGGAAATTTCCGACGGACATAAAAAAAATAATCAATGGAAAAAAATTTGTCCAGCCCAACCCAAGGGTTTGACCCGCAACCCACGCCCGACCCGCAAATAATAAATCCTCTTCAATAATAAAAAGTAGAAACTCAATCCTTGGACTTGGGGTTTGGGGAGTAAATTCTCAACCACTAGGCTATTGTATATTCTTGTTAATGTTTTGCCAAGAATTATATTTAAAGTATCTTCAAGTAATTTTGTTAATTTAAAAATGATGAATGTTCTTTTTTAAACATTGGACTTATATATTATTTATTATTTCATTAAATTTTATTATATTAAATATGTCATTCATACTCCAAATTTATTTGAGTATGTCATTAATATAAATATTTTGCCTCTAATTTTCCATATTATATATTCATTGTTCATTAAAACTAAAAATAATAAAAGATAGTTTACTAAAATTTATTGAATTCTACTAGCAAGAACATGATTTTTGTAAATTTTTTAAAACTAATAAAATTAACAAAAAAAAAATTATTTAAAACCATTGTTTTAAACATTAACCACAAAATAACCGATGAAAGATTAAAGTTTTTTGTTTTATATTTTTTTCATTGAGTAAAACCAGATTAGCATTAAAATTTATTTCATATTATATTTTCTTTTACAAATGAAGTGCCGAACATTATTCGAGTGTGTGGAACATAAGACAAGTGTACATGTCATATATGTGTATGGAGCAGAAGGATGATTATATATGTGTGCACATGCCGCACATATGTCTAGCAATAGCTAAGAGACGACACTTAACTACTCAATACCTTTTAAATTTCATAACTACAATGATTGTTATACATACTGAGATTTCATATTGGATGTTTATTTCCATCCATGCCAGCTGGTATTCTTCGTGGAGATTATTCGTGTTTGTTGTTAATTTTCCTTGCTCTTTTTTTTCTAACTTTAGTTTGTAATTTTAGTTACAGATAGAAAAACACAAATTATTTTTTATTTCATTTTTAAAAGTCGTTGATTGTTAATAACACTTTTAATTTTTTTAATATTTTTAAATTTAGAACATAATTTTACTTGCTATATATGAAGTTAATTTATCTTCTGGTTTGCAAAAAAAATTTACATATTTCCTATATATTGTTTTAGTCTAAAAATTAATGGATATTTATTATAGAACATTGTGCATATTAAAACATATTAATAAAGTAATTGTATGAATTACTACTATAATTAAAAGATAAAACTTATCTCAAACTTATTGAAAAAAGGTTTTAATTAACAATATTTAGTATAATAAAGAAAGAAAAGTTTTATAAAGGAGAATTAAAATATCCATTTCTGTCAGAAACTTCTGACGGAACTTCAAGTCCATCTGAAACTTCTGACATCATTCATTTTGTTTTAAAAATTCCGTCAGAAATTTACATTTCCGTCTGTTGTAGTCAGAATCTTCTGGCGACATATTTTGTTCGTCGAAAAATACAGCCCAATGGATACCGGCAAAAATTTCTGACGGAAATTTAGTGCTGTCAGAAATTTTTGACGGACTTTGTTTCTGTCAGAGATCTCCGACACTTTGCATATGTCGAAAAAATTCTATCGATGATGGCCTATTTTCTAGTAGTGTAAATTAAAAATGATAGTGAGCGACTAAAAATTAGACTATACATGCCATTGGGATAATATATTTTTAAGAATAATATTGAAGAAAATAGCTAGTTACAACTAAGCAAATGAAAATTTATCATTGTTGCATGATTATTTTTTTTAAGAATCATGTAAGTCGTTTAATCATTTTCATTATCATTTAATTTGTGATTGATATTTATAATAACTTATCATGCTATATATACGCGTTGGAATTATGCGTATTGTGTAAATGGTGTAGCTTTTAGCTTTTTCCTTAAACTGATAATAATGTCTTAAGTGGTAATAGTTGAATAATTTATGTTTATACATAATTAGGTGATAAAAATTCATAAGCCAGTAGATAGCTGTAAATCAACATATAATTTTTTTTTAAAGTACAATTACAAACCTGGATCACAGCAACACAAATACGCATAGATATTTATCCTACTGAAATACAGCACCAATAAAATATGCATAGATATTTATTCTACTGAAACACAGTACCAAGAAAATCAACCATGCAAACTCATATATAGTAGGAATACACACTATAATAAAATATAAAAAATACCCTATATAGAAGAGTCGAACCTCAGACCTCTATGTCTGGTACCTCAGCTTAGCCCACTAACCAAATGGGTTAAGTTTCATTGGTAGCATAAGGAAAATTTTTAAAATAAACTAAACGACGCAAAATTAAAATTTGTTTAACAAACGTATGCAAAATTAGTTAATAGATACGTGTAAATTAACAAATGAAATTCTTTTATTTACTCTAAAAGCCGGTAAATTGAAATATATCTAATGTGCATATGCAAGAATAAAAGGAAATTTTCTAATGGTAAATAAAGAAGTTAATACCCATAGATATTAAAGGAATCAATCTATTAAACAGAAATATAGTTAGGCAGCCAAATAAACACTGAATAAAACCCATATATATTATAGGAAGCAATCTAATAAATGGAAATGTCATGAGACAACCAAACAAATATTAAATAGTAAAATCATTGCATAACAATACATGGAATAAAAAAATGTACTTAGCATTTATGGATCAGTAAAATCACTATCAAATTTAAAACAAATCTTAGTCTAAGAGCTTGTTTGATTCTCGTTATGAGGTCAAATTTATAATGGGAAATTATAATGAGTTGAAATGATTGGTGGAGATTTAATTGAAATTTGAAATGTGTGATGATTGTTGAATAATTGTCAAATAAGTGGTAGGTAAATTTATAATAGGGAGAAATAATGAGCTTCAAACAAGCTCTAAATCAAAGTAGATGATAATTAATATGTTTGATCTTTTTCAATTTTAATTTTTTTCACCAAGGACAATCGGAGAGGACTTTATAGTTGATCTTTTATCAGAAACGTAAGTAATGTTAGTTGCATCGTGATCTTACTCAATATATGCTCTCTTCTTGGGAGTCTTTTGTTAGAGTCATTTCTTCATTTTCACTTATCGAATCATTTAATTGAAAAAATAGGAAATATACAGTTTCACCATCCAATTTGCAAGAGACTTGCATCTTAAGAATCCAATTTGGTCTTGTATAGTTGTGATCTTTAAAAAGTATTGGTTCAAGTGTTTCAAAAGACACATTTTTATTGCTAAAATTATGAAATCTATGAAACCCACATTACAAAATACATCCAGTAAAAATGGAACTAAATGTGCATAAATAAGTATTTATACTTAAAAAGGAGATTAAACTAAAATGTAACAGCCTTCAATTAGAGGACAGTATTTGAAACAGTGTTGTGATTTGATAAATTTAATTGTGAATATCAATTTAATTGGATCAATAACCTATTAGACAGATAAGAATTGAGAGCATGGATAATTACCAGCACAACACGACAATTAGATTTATGGATTAATGTCAAAGGGGAAATTAAAAAACAAAAAAGAAAAAGAAAAAAATGAAATTATCACATTGTGGAATGTGTATACCAGTAGTGGGTGCTTACAACTATAAGTACATCTATAGAAAAAAAAACTAAAAAAAACACAAAAAACAAGAAAATCAGCATAAAAAAAAAAAGAAATAAAAAAACCATCTTCTAGTTTCTTTTTAGGAGGGAATAAGATACTAGAATCACTGTTACTTTTCTTATATATAGATTTAGAGTGCCTTTGATCACAAGTATGGAATTTAGTTGAAAAGAAAATATTTTCTTGTCAAATAAATTACCAGTAATTAAATTCTTTAGAAAATGAATTGCAATGTGTTTGATTAGAAGTGAAATTCTTGAGGAAAAAATATGAATTACGTGGAAAACAGCGTGGGAAAATGTGGTTACGTAACTAAAAGATGGCAAATGTTTTCCATTAAAAAATGTGAATCAAACACTATAAAAATAGAAATTTAAGTGAAAACTTCGTTTTTTATGAAAAATCCTTGCTAATCATACACACTCATAAAATTATCAAGAACAAATTCTTTATTTTTATTAATGGTTGTTAGGTTTTGGTAACAAGAAGTGTAAAAGAGTGGCCCATATTTTTTATAATTATAAATGAAAAAAATATTTAAAAGGCGGACTGGCGATGGTAAAATTGAAGCTGAAGAATGGAAAAAGAATACCATGAATGTAAAGTTAGCAAATTAATCTAAATCAGCAAATAAACCGAATTTTTTATAGAGCCATATGAGGCTTATGTATTTTTTTTTTTTTTATCAACAAAAGAAATTTCATTTCAATGTACAGAAACATACAATATTATACCATCCATACAATTACTACATAACAAAAAAGAAAACCATAGAAAATGACACAAACTTTAATCAATTACTAATAGAAAATAGCCATGTGTCGCGTGTTGCACAACCCCCTTCCTTTGGGAAATGTATAACAATATTCCTTTGAAAAATGGCACAAAAATCAAATTTTACGTAGCAAAAACTAAAAATCTCATTTTTTTTTCACAAAGTCCAACTATAGCGAGAATGTATTCATAAACAGATAAAAATACCCTTAGTTTTAGACATTGATTCCTGAAATTGAACTGTCTACGTTCTCCATACGCTATGGTCTGGACTCTATATACATTTATTATTGCTGAAGCATATAATCTTACGTTAGAATTTCATAATTGGGATAGCATCAAACCATCTACTCCATACTCTACGTTAAGGGGTTTGTATAAGCCTAAACTAATTGCATTCAATAAAACTTAGAGTTGTACACACTTTAACTAGTCGATGTGGTTAGCATAAATGTCGTTGCCCCTTGGTCGGCTGTTTTATACAATGTGAAAGTGTTTAACATTATCTAACCAGCTATTTAAAAAAAAAAGTCTAACCAGCTACTTTAGTTCGCATATACCCTGGCTTAACATAATATCAAACTAATTATCCTCAACACACATGGCGGGAAGACGAATGTTAGTTAACTGTGAGGTCAAGTGAGAAAATGGGGGATTAGGAGACATCATCTGAGCAATCCCGAAGCAGACTCTGGCACGGGGAGTGGACTAAGTTGACTTACGATCAGGCTGTAATAGCGCTGAAGTTTGGAGCAAATCAAATGGCGTTCTTGGTCTCAGAAACTCAGGTCTGGAATCATCCAAATCACACCCCAAATGCTTGCTTTCATCTTGAAGTCTGTGGGTTTACTTCGCACGTTAGATTCAGTTTAAAACAAAGCTTTTGTTGAAAGTTTTACGTTTTTAAAAGTATTCATGATAAATCTAATCGCCTTGACGTGAATCAAGCCGTTTGTCTTAAAATGAAAACAAGGGAAATCAAGGGCATATACCTTATTATAATTGTTGAATATTACCATATTCAGAGTTCTAATTGTTTATTTCGTCGTTTTAGATAATACATAGTCCCTTTTGGTCGCGCTGGATTCAGACGGGAGAGAAGCAAGAGAGATTACGAGTCGTGCTCGCTGAAAGGAGAAATATAGTTCGTTTCGGGGAGTAGATCGAATGCCGAAGCGGACGACGCATACATACTCGAGCGAAGACGCGGCGCCGGATGGACCTGACTCCGATCTGTTCGTTTATTACTGCAAGCACTGCAGCTCTCACGTTCTTATTACCGGTAATTCGCTTTCGTTTCCTTTTTTTTTTTTTTGTTTTTTTTTTTCCTTTTTTGGAATTTTTCTCGGAATGGAACATCTAGTCGACTTCAGAACCTCCGTGTGAATAATTATGTCATTTATCTGCAAGCACAATGCATTGGAGAAAGAGCCCTAATTGTTATTTGCTCTGGATTTTTGTGAAAACTGAGAAGCTGATTGTTTTTTAACTAATAGTTTAATACTAATTAGTTAGATTTTAACTATTTGTCTAATTCTGTATTGTTTAGTTGTTTTGTATTCTCAGCTTTCAAGTATTGCGCCAGTGGAACTTCAATTTGAATTTGGCAAAAAGGGGGGAAAATTTTGTATAGTTTTACAGCTTCTGAAAATTTGAGCAGTTGAACCACTGACCATGAGTTTTTATGTATTCTCAACTCTCAGTCCTGCAGCTTTTGAAATTTGAGCAGTTGAACTACTGGCCATGAGTTTTTATGTATTCTTGAATTTGTTAATTGGACTTCCACTGCTACTTGTACTAATTGGTCTCCGTGTTATTTCAAACGTTTGGCAAACTTCATGAGAAGAGGCACAACTTATGATATTTCAGTCTCCAGTAATGTTTGTTCTATGTGTTTCCTTTCTAAAGAAGTCTAGTCTGTAGATTTAGGATTCTTCATACTGAAGCATTTTTGTAGATATGCAGTTACAGAAAATGCCAAAGAGAAAAACTGATAAAGCATATGTCTTGGACAAGAACAGGCATCTTGCTAGGCTGAATACTAGTGAAGGGGGGAAAGTTCTCTTAAAACGGTAATGATCTATTCGTCAAATTGTATTAGGTGTCCCATGATTTTTGACCTTGCTGCTTCAATATTGAATCAGAAAGTTGAATTACATTTCATTTACCCCATATAATTTCTAACCTGTTTCTTTTGTTTCTGAATAATTTATCGTGCTAGTTGTATTTTATCTTTTCTAGATGAATGATTATCAGCACAAGCACCTTTTAATGATGGATAGCAAAATACTTTTTTTCCGCTGTGATGAAGATTTTCTCTGCATTCTATTCGAATAACCAATGCTGGTAACAATTTTACTGATGACTGAATAGTCTGCAATATTTCTGCTTCAACAATCCGCCTTGGTAATCAGTGACATGCTGGAAAAAACTGCAATCTTTCTGTATAGTTTCCTCCCAAGTCTTCACTCTGTTCCAATAGCTGGGAGAGTTGAGTTTAATCTGATAGTTGGATAATCTGCAATCTTTCTGAATCTTGTCTGAAAGATAGAAACTAATACGAAGCTATGGGAGAGTTGAGTTTAATTTGATGGTTGGATAATCTGCAATCTTTCTGAACCTTGTCTGAAAGATAGAAACTAATATGAAGCTAATTTCTGAAGTTTTAATATTTTTCATTAGGTTATCTTAGCTTAATTTTATGCAAAGCCTTGCTCTTTATTTGATGAGAAATATGCAATTATTTGCCATCAATTAAGTCGTCCTTTGTTTATGCTAGAACGTAGTTGACTTAAAAGCTAAAATTTTTCTTGATGTAATAAAATACATAGCACATCACCACTTAAGAATATAGGCTTGTTCTTTTAATATTTTATGCTAACTAAAAAGCTGGTCAATCGTCAAACTTCAATACCGAGCACATGTTCTGTATACAAAAATTATTATCATTATTATTTTCAAATTTTCCCATAATGCGTCTCTCTCTATTTCTCAACCATGCGTTCTTCAAATAATCTCTTACCAAAAAAAAAAAAAAAAAAAAGAAGCAAAGATACGAAGAACGAACACGTAGTGTTACAAGAAATGAAGTATGGAGCTAGTGGTTTGTGGATTCATGAAGTATGGCTGGTTTACCTCCTTTGCTCTTTATCTATGTCCCGACTGTTGTGCAGTAAATCTGCGAAATTAACTTTTCTGGAGTTAACGTGTGTTATGATGGATCTTGCTTGAGCAGTGACGAAGGAAAACTGGAGAAGCAGTATCGGATGAACTGTGTGAGCTGTGAGCTATTTGTTTGCTATCGTGCAGAAGAAGATTTAGAATCTGCCTCTTTCATATATGTTGTTGATGGTGCTCTTAGTACGATTGCAGCTGAGACAAACCCTCAGGTAAAAAATATTTGAAGGTCATTCATTATTACTGATTTACCTCATTATTTCTACCACTTAATATGGTCCAAAGTGCTTAACATTTAAACATGATATCAAGTTTGTCTGGTTTTCTTATTTTGTACCTCCACATTTTTCTTTTTTTGCTCTATCACGCTTTCTGGAACCATATGTAATCAAAAGTTCTCATCTGCGGTAACTGTTTGCAAGGACACTACAATTTGATCTTTACTGTAGGATGCTCCTGTACCACCCTGCATATCACAACTAGACGGAGGCCTTGTTCAAGTTGCCATAGAAGTGGAGGATCGTGCACAACGTTCGGCGATTACGAGTAAGTCAACTGTACATGTCTCCTCAAAGTTACTTGACAGGCATCTGTTCTACATCGTGAATATTTGTGGGTTAGAACCTGCGAAACGAGAATGCATATCATATATGTGCAGACCAACATGTGTAAGGATATGTTTAAAATAAACTTAAGATGCCTTTTACCTAAAGGTGATTCTTCATGTGAAAATTGAATATATTCCATGCCATTTGCTGTTAATCAATCTCTTTCTACTTTCAATGTTCTAGTTCTTGTTTGATTCGTCCTAGGACATTTGTGAATGCTGGAAGTTACACCATTGACATGCAAGTGTTTTGCATCATGGATATCTATGGTTACTCATTTGACATATGTCCAGATGCACCTAAAAGGGATATGCTTAAAATCAAATTAACATTGGTTTTGGCCAAGGGGGGAGACTGAAGCCAGGCCTTATGGTTTTTGCTGTTAATAATCATTTTTTCTGTATACGGTTAGCTGCTAGTTCCGCAGTCCATGTTAGGGGCAGATTTAAAAAATTTCTTGTTTTACGCATACTGGTACTCTGACACTTCTGGAAGGTGACAATTTGATAAAAAACTGAGTAAACACACTGACAGAAGTTCGTTTCAACACATTATTACAACAGGAGTCAATGCTGATGATGTTCGGGTAACTGTAGCTGCACCTGCAGCTAGAGGAGAAGCAAACAACGAGCTTTTAGAATTCATGGGAAGAGTATGCAACAAAATTTTACATACTGTATACCGCTACAAATTGAGCCTCCTATTTCAGTTTGCTGATCATGTAGAATTTGTTTGCAACAGGTGTTGGGCCTTAAATTAAGTCAGATGACTCTTCAGAGAGGGTGGAATAACAAATCGAAGCTCCTTGTGGTAAGTTCAGTTCTCAAATTTCACTCCTTGTGGTAAGTTCAGTACTCAAATTTCATTATATAAATGTTTCATGGGATGTACATTACACTTTCCTCCATATCCAGTTTACTTTTTTGCATACAATTCTAGTCACTGAGCAAGTCTTCACGTAAAATTTTGTGATTCTGGTAAGCGGATCTGAACAATATACTGATGTTTTCCATACTTGTCTGAACTGTCTATATGTCAAACTACAGCGAACAATTGAATTTGTAACTGTTTCTTTTGGAAGTTCATGCGTAGTTAGTTCTTGCCGTGTAATTTGAAGATTTGAATTCGTCTTACCCCCTTTTCCCCTTAGAAGAAATGGTAAAACTACACACTGACCATATGTTTGTTGGGTAGGTTATCTTTGTATGCATTGAGTTGTACTATGCTGATTATGTAAAATATCTGTACCAGGTTGAAGATTTGACTGCCAGACAAATATATGAGAAACTTTTGGAAGCTGCACAACCTTGAGACAAGTCCAATCATATTTGAATCATAATGTTCTTGCGCTGTTTCCTGCTTGAAACATTAATTTTGTGCTACTTGACATGTTCAGCTAATGGTTAAATCCATCGGATCTTATTACAATTTACAATCCACTTGCAATTGAAGAAAATGGTCATAACATTGTAATTTTGTCTGCATTTATGCAACTGAACAAATAGTTTTGCTGAAAACAAACCTTTCAAATTGCTTTATACCCCAAGTTCTCTGTTGTTTTAAGTTGTTGCAGCCTAATTCTCTCTTGTTTCTCAGTTCAGATAAATATTGCTATGTTTCCTATAAGAGGCTGCAGCTTTTCAATGACACTTGAGTCTAGTTACCGTATTATCTTCATTCACGCTACCATTTCATTGCCCAGAGAGCATCCATGCCAACAGTTCATAATGATTATAGTATGTTTTTACTAAGATGCCGGCAGAGCTTTTCTATGACAGTCTTGCAGCACTTTCCTTGTCTCGCATCTACAAACGCACTGCAACCATGTATTTGCATTAAAGTACCCACTTTGAGTTGAAAGAATTTGTACATTGACGAATCTAATAGTACCCTCCTAGCTAATTATCAAATATCATTTTTTCATCTAAAACGTTAATCTACATATAATCAGGTTCTGATCCAAGGTCATTATAGTTAACAAGATGACCAGGTAAGAAGCACTGATATTTGGGTTCAAAATAACAGACCGATAAAACATGCATCTCTTAATTAACTTAAAAAAACAATCATGGAAAAGGCAAACTGAAAATTTGTAAATAAATTACTCAAAATTTGAACACGTCAACTAATCCAAGATATAAAACTCCCAGTAACTTCAGAATTGGTCATACAAAATTCAGATAATGTGAAAATGTTCTCATTGTGGCAGTAAAAACTGAAATAGAAAATGACTTATCCAATTAATTAGCACAAGCAATTCAGTGTTGTTCACAACTCTACTTTGTCTTCTTGGTGGCCAGCTGAGTTTCAGGCTGCAGAATCCAAATATCATACAACTTTATGTTATCTTCCACAAAGAAATAGTTGGATCTAAAAAGAAACAACAAATTGAGGCATGGTACAAGTCACTCAATATAGTTCTTAAAACAATTTTTCCAAGCTTAATTTTGTCATTAAATGGTCCTTGAATATACCGATGGAGAAGAAAAAAACTAACCTCCTTTTTGACTGGTTCTTCTTTCTCGGACAAGATCAACTCAATATGACAGGGGGATGACATGTAAGCTGTGCATGCAGAGTGACAAATCAGTAATATAAATTTAATTTGAACAGAAATGTGCCACTAAATTATTGAAAGGAAAGCACTCACGATTGATTCTTCCATGGGCACGGTATGTCCTACGCCTTTGCTTCCTTGCTTGGTTTACCTGGATGTGAGATATGTATAGTGAATCTACATCCAAGCCTTTAACCTGAAAAAGAAATATGAAAAAATTTGTTATTTAACCTTCCAGTTGGCATCAAGAAAAAAATTGCACTACGCTGCTAATGGGGCACCATATATGGAAAACACAATCTAACTTCATAAACATAGGTGTTTATAATAGTGCTAACCTCTGCATTACTCTCAGCATTCTTGAGCAAGTCCAGAATAAAATTTGCAGACTTAACTGGCCAGCGTCCCTGTCCATTTGAGTGGCGATTCTTTGCCTGAGCAGTACGCCCCACCCCACCACAGAATCGGGTGAATGGAATAGCTTGTTTGTGGGCAATCACATCTTCCAAGTACCTTTTTGCCTTGGACAAAGGTAATTTCCTAATAGCATGGGCTGTCTCCCTTGTGTTCTACAATCAGAAAACGGATACAGTGATAACCAAACGGGCCAAAATGTTATAGCAGACTTTACATGTAATATGATAAAAAATGCAGAAGCAGAATTCCAAGAAGCATGAAAATATGGAAAAAAAAGCATCACATCTTTGTAAGGACAATTCTTGCAAGCATCCTGCTTGTATCCAGTAACTACATGACAATGATATGAGTTATCATGGTGCTTCAATGATTCTTTCCAAAGCAATTGTATTGAACCAGGATACGAGACATCCACTTGCAGACTATTCCTAAATTATTCAAAGGACTTCTTCCCCATTTTCATTATGGCGCAATGGATCCTCATGGGTAGTATGGGGGACCCTAAAACATCTCGTGTTCCTTATGCCACTCAAAACTCACCACATAAACTTTTGGGTTAACGTGGAATGAAATATTATAACGGCCAACTGTGGATTTCACTTCAATGCTAAACAAGACAATGAAGCTTCATTAATATTTTTAACTAAGAAAACATTCAAGCAAGGCACCACTGCTTAATTCACTTAAAGAAAAGAAAGAAAGTCAAAACCATAATTTAAATATAGTTCAAATATTGAATTATTTATGCACCTTTTTCTCTGTCAGATAACCAATACAAGAAATCCCTTGTATCCAAAAAGATCATCAAACGAAGTGAGAAAGAATGGGACACTAAACCAAATGCTCCTCAACAATGCTACCTCATGGACTAATGACTATCCTCAGGATCAACAAAAAGCGTTTAATAATAATATTATTAAATCAATATAATAATTCGTACAAGAATGAACAACTCATCATCTATTGCATTCCAAAAATTTCTTCAGTATTCAGTTCTTTATTCACAGTTTTCAATTGCATTCTCCCGTTATCAACTTCCGGAACCACAGTAAATAAAACCAAATAAAAAACAATTGGCACATTCGTTGCAATTAGCATTATATTAGAATTCAACAATCAATTCGAAGAAACATGCACCTTGAAATGAACTCTCAGATCTGATCCCCGCGCTTTGCATGCTGAAACGCAAACAACACGCTCAGTTCATAAAAGGTAAGCAATGCGATTATGCGAATGAAATTTCTCTTCGGCAAGGATAAGGTAAAAGAATTGAAGCATAACTAAACTTCCCCAAATTCAGTAAATCACTTCAACTTTTCTTTTTCCTTTTTTTTTTTAATCAGAATCAGAACAATATTGGTGCATTTTACTTGTGTATGCGCTTGACATATCATATGAATGGTAAAAACTTACACTTCGTCGGGTTGTCCGGTTCCCTGGAATACTTCACCTACAACATCACATTAGTCACAATACAGCAAGGGATTCATTAAAATACAGAACCTACAAGCATGAATAGCATGAAAAGATAAACAAAAATCGCAAGAGTGACTTCTTTATGATACCATGGTTGCGACGGCGGCGGGATGATGGCGGCGGCGGGACGCACAATCGAGAGGGAAAAACGGAAGGCTTCGGTGAAACGAGTCTTGAGACGCACTTTTATAAAAACCCTAGGAGCTGACTACCTTAACTGATTTTGGACTGGGCTTTTCGTAACGCGGGCCGCGTATATCAGGGAAAATGATCAGATGGCCCGTTTAACTCCGCCACGCCTTTACATTATTTTATTTTTGGTGAATACAAAATGGGGTCATATATAATAAGTAAACGGTAGTCTTTATCATTATGCCAAGCTCCTTCGTTATAGGCAACAACGGTTGTTAAATGTTACTTACAAGTGGTGTTTCTAAAAAGTTCACATATGTGATTCTTAAGCGGCGCCTATCCTTGAAACTTGAGTTCACTCTTTATCACGCATTGCACTTTATCACGCGTTAATTGTGCTTTTATCACACATTAGTCTAATTGCACGTTTTCTTTCTCTTTTTTTTTTTTAAATATTTAAGATGAGTTTCAAAAACTTTATTTAACAAAAGCATTATAACATGTTTTTCTCTACCGTTTTCAAACTACTTTTAGTTTTTCAAAATATTGAAAACTTGTTTGTTTTTATGTTTTGGAGAATGTGTTTCTCAAAACAATGAGAATGCTGTAATGAAAACCTAATGAAAATTTTTCATTATGAGTAATTTTGATGAAAAATTAAAACGTTGAAGATAAAGAAAGAGGTAAATTTCATATATCGTCCCAATCCTTTATATTTTATATCGTTTGGGATTGGATTTTTCTTTAGGTGCTTAACCCCCAACCTTTTATAAGTTTACGTGTAAGGTCCATGTTGATGGATGCCTTTAACGTTCCGATAAAATTATTGTTATGTCCCTAATCTTTTAAATTAGAAACAAAAAAGTTTAAAAATAATATAAAAATGAAATATAAAAAAAAACCCCACCCCACCCCACCCAAACATACAAAGCTGTCGGAAATGACAGGGTAGAAATGGCCAATGGAACGCTGTCATTTCCAGCAACCAAAAAAGCAAAATGAGACAAAATTTTCTTTTTTTCTTACAAGAAAAATAAGATGAAATATGAATTAGCAAAAAATTATTTAAAAAAGTATGTTTATGGCCTATATTTAGTTTTAAAAAGTTTCAAAATTGTAAATAATTTTCACATAATATATTTATTATATATTAATATATGTCACTATGAGTATTTATACAAAGAAGCCTTATGACAGATAATAACAACATTTAAATAATTTAATTTAATAAATAAATAAATTTTACATGCTATGGGTTTTTTTTCCTTTATATTACACACACACACGTATAAATGAACTCAAAACAACTTAGCAAATGGCCCAACAATACAAAATACTTAAACTATTAAAAGTAAATATGATATAGCACGACATGTTTGGTGTCCATATGACACTAGATGTGAAAGAAATCAATAGTAATTTCAATGAATATTAATTTCTTTCATGTGTTGTAGCCTAGGTATAATTGCTATTAAAAGTGAAGTGAAAAAGCGAATTTTATTATGTATACAGGGAAACTGGTTATTATGCCTACCTGTATGTGTTGCATCAATTCAGACAATATCTGCCTCAACTCTATGCTTCTACACTTAAAATCTAACTTAAATGAATGTCACATATACAAATAAGTATAATAATTAACTTACTAGTATGCATAATAAATTTTTTTATAAAAACGTTTGCAAATTGCTAGTATTTAATCCTCGATCTAAAATAGTAGCACCGTATTATTCTATCATTATTATAGGACTGTAAAATGTAGTAGCGCCGTATTATTCTATCATTATTATAGGATTGTAAAATGTAGATAGTGAGTTTAACTAGCAATGTGTTTGACAACTATGTAGATTATAAATTGATTTATAATCTGTTATGTGCCATCATTGTATTGATTGTTTTTTATAAAAAATAAAATAATACGATTTGACTTTTACTTTTTAAAAAAAATAAAACTAATAAAATGATATCATGTGACATATTATAATTTAAATAAATAATCCTATGAATTGCCAAACACTTTCTAGATCTCTTCTAGTTTTGTAAATAAATCAACAGACGTCAATTAATTATAGAATCATAACCGCCCACGTGCATATCCAAAGATTTGATATTTTTCCTTGCGTCGTTGAACTAACCAGACAACTGTTACGGCGAAGTGGAAAATATCAAAACTGACGGAGCTCTCGAAGGCCGAAGCTGGCAATCTTCCTTTCATGATGTCCTTGCTTCAATTTCTTCCAATCCAAATCTCTTTACAGGTCGTCCCCTTCATTTCTTTCTTGATTTCCTGAAATTAATTACCGAGAAACCATTCTCGTATATCATATGGACGTCTCCTTGTCTCTGGATCAAATTCAAAGTAGTTGCAGATTTGCGTGTTCAATAGCCAAACCCACTATTTTGAAGCAAAGATTCGCTTTCTCCGACTGTTTTTTGTTTAAAAAGCAAAAATGTAGGGTGCCGTTTTTCCCATTTCGGTGCTCTCTCCTAGACCACCAAGGCTTAAGGCCCCGACCCATGCCTAAACCATTGGAAAAGGAAGAAAAGATTCCGAAGGGACAAACGGAAACCCATTTAGATGGTTCAAAGTTTAATTCTGGAATTTGTGGTCAAATAGAAAAGTTGGTTTTGTGTAAAAGGTATCACGAGGCTCTTGAACTGTTTGAAATTCTGGAGTGCGAGGGTGAGAATGATGTTAAAAGCAGTACCTATGATGCTTTGATGAACGCTTGCATTGGATTAAAATCAATTAGAGGTGTCAAAAGGGTGTTCAATTATATGCTTAGTTCTGGTTTTGAGCCGGATTTGTATATAAGAAACAGGGTGTTGTTGATGCATGTGAAATGCGGGATGATGATTGATGCGCATAGGTTGTTTGATACAATGCCTGAGAGGAACTTGGTGTCTTGGAACATCATAATTGGGGGACTTGTAGATGCTGGAGATTATGTAGAGGCATTTAGGTTGTTCTTGATGATGTGGGAAGAGTTTGTGGACGTTGGATCACGGACATTTGCGACAATGATTCGTGCTTCAGCTGGGTTGGGACTCATTTCTCCTGGACAACAATTACATGCTTGCTCTTTGAAGATGGGCGTGTGTGATGATATCTTTCTGTCATGTGCCTTGATTGATATGTATAGCAAGTGTGGTAGTGTAGAAGATGCAAGTTTTGTTTTTGTTGAAATGCCAGAGAAAACTACTGTAGGATGGAATAGTATTATTGCTGGTTATGCACTTCATGGTTACAGCGAGGAAGCATTGGACATGTACTATGAAATGCAAGATTCTGGGGTCAAAATGGACCATTTTACATTTTCAATTATTATTCGAGTTTGTACAAGATTAGCCTCATTCGAGCATGCAAAGCAAGCTCATGCTGGGCTAGTTCGTCATGGTTTTGGTTTGGATATAGTTGCCAACACTGCACTTGTAGACTTCTATTGCAAATGGGGAAAGATAGAAGATGCTCGGCATGTTTTTGAGATGATGCCAAAAAAGAACGTAGTGGCTTGGAATGCCTTAATATCTGGATATGGCAATCATGGTCGTGGAATTGAGGCAGTTGAGTTGTTTGAACGGATGATTTCTGAAGGAATGGTTCCCAATCATGTTACATTTTTAGCTGTTTTATCATCTTGTAGTTACTCGGGGCTATTTGATCGCGGGTGCCAAATATTTGACTCAATGAGTAGGGATTACAAGGTGAAACCACGAGCAATGCATTATGCTTGTATGATTGAATTATTAGGCCGTGAAGGGCTTCTAGATGAAGCTCTTGCATTGATAAGGGATGCTCCATTCAGACCTACAATAAACATGTGGGCTGCCTTGCTAACGGCTTGTAGGTATCACAAGAATTTTGTGCTTGGAAAACTTGCCGCTGAGAAACTTTATGGGATGGAACCGGAAAAATTATCAAATTATGTTGTACTTTTGAATATTTACAACAGTGCTGGGAAGTTGGAAGAAGCTGCTGATGTCGTCAAAACCTTGAAAAGAAAAGGTTTGAGAATTTTGCCTGCGTGTACTTGGATAGAAATTAAGAAGCAGTCACATATTTTCTTCACAGGGGATAAATCCCATCATGTAACCAAGGATATCTATGATAACTTAGACAACTTAACGCTGGAGATCTCTAGATGTGGGTATGTTGCTGAAGGAAAAACCTTGCTTCCTGATGTGGACCAACAGGAAGAGCTCATGCTAACTTATCATAGTGAAAAGCTGGCTGTTTCATTCGGGCTACTCTGCACTTCTGAATCGACACCATTGCAACTTGTGCAAAGTCATAGGATATGCAATGACTGCCACAATGCAATTAAATTAATAGCCATGGTTACTAAACGAGAAATTGTTGTGAGGGATGCTAGTAGATTTCACCGTTTCAGAGATGGCAATTGTTCTTGTGGTGATTATTGGTGAGGTCAATAATACTACCTTTGCCGGTCTCCTTACTGTCAAATTTACTTCAAAGGCTAATTCTTGAAGATGTCTATTTGCCAGGTTGTTTGTAACACATATCAAAATAGCAGATTTACTCAATTTTGTTTTATAAGTTCTGAATGTCTCCATGATTGATGTTTTAAGTTTGTAGCTTGCTGTAGTTCTTACAATAATGGAAATCATAATTTTTTCTTTTCAGTCTCGAAAATAATTTCTTCATGTTTTATGCATCCATCCACTTGTTTAGTGGTGCTTCTGGTGGATTGGCTTTCGTTCGATATGCATGTAGCTCAAGAACTTGGAAATGGTATAGAGTGAAAAATCTATAAGCTGTTCCATGAGGCCCAACTAAAAGGGTGAAGAATAAGTGGTTCAAATTGGTTTTCCTAAAGTTTCAGTTGCCTGTACTCTGTTAGCTGGTTTATGAGAAAATCAATCTTCGTGTTAAAATGGGAAAAAACACAGTATCCTCTTGACAATTCAACGCTCTATATTTTTTAGAACCTTGGTAACAATAGTATATCTTTGGTAAGGGTCATTATATATGACTTGTAACTGTGCATCTCGACTGATTAATTTTCCAACTAGATCCCATGCTCATGTTAAGCTCAGCTCTTGGCCAGGACTAAACGTTCGGATAGGTAAAATTGGGTAGCACTAGATAGAAAAAGAAAGCATAGGCATTTTTCAGCAACTGATAACAAAATTGTATCAAGAACGACGATTTTGGATTCTCGATAGACGATAGCAAATCAAATGACACTTGTCCAAAAAGCATCGAAGTACCTCAATGGACAACGTTGATCAATCTCCTTTCAGCACTTTTTTTGGTGTCAACTTACAATTGAAAATTTTGAAGGTGTCATCAAAAGACCTTTACCATTTTCACTTTTTTGTAGCCAACAAATAAAGCATCCCATTTCAAAATGTTGTCCACTGCAATGCTATGGTGTTTTCAGCATTTTCTAATTGTCAGAATTTGAGTCCCACAAAAATATGAAAAACTTCCCACCTTCAAAAGTAAATTGGCTTTTTTTCTTTAGACTACTTGAGAACTAAACTGTCTCTATTATTTTTCAATTGATTTTTTTCGCTACCTTTTGTTAATCGTTAAGATAAACAGTATAGTACTAAACTATGGATATCTTTTCGAGGTTAGATTATGTCTGATTATTGTGTTGAATTCATGATCCTTGTGTCAAGTTATTGCATTCAAACAATTTGAAAAGGACAAATATTCTAGGATTTGTCACAATAACAGGGTCTGTGATCATACAATGTGACCATCCTATGTCTTCATCAATCGATTCACCCTTTTCTTTTCTGAACTTCTGGTTGCTAATGAAAATTGCTAAATCTATCTGAAACAAAAATAAGTGACAGAAAGTTGAATATATAAGCTGTCATATTTGTTGATCTATAATCAATAATGTTATTATCAAGTCATGCTACAGCCAAACATTATGTGAATCAAGTTACTTTCTTGAATGAGAAAGGAATCTGAAACTCAAAGCGGAAAAAAAAATTTTATACAGTTCACTGATTTAGATTTATGTGTTTTTCTTTGATAATTTGAACATTGAGACGAGGTGTTAAACAATATATCGAAGCATATATCAGCTTGGCTGAAGTTCTGAAACACTAAAAGCAAGTTTAGGGGAAAGTATTTATCATATTCCGCATTTGGCAAAGCAGTTAAAGAACAAACAAGTGACTTTGATAAGCTGTTTAGGTGAATAATTGCTTATATTTTTTAAGTTTGGCCCTTTTTCTCCCCATACCTTGTTGCCATTTCCAAAAGCAGGTACTTTACAAGTAGACTTAAAAATATTCTAAGACTGTGGATACATGATCCACCCCTAGTGACTTAGAAAACCATACAAATCTTGGTTAAAGTGTAGCATGGTGTAAAAGAAACCTAGTTAGACGTGGAAGAGTCAGGCGAGTAATTAAGTAAAAAACCTAGTTAGTTTGAAGGTCTTGGGGCAAATCAAGAAAATTAGATTGTTGGTAGCATCCCAAATGGGGTGCTGATGCTGGAATGGTGCTTCTAGAGTTGTAGTAAGATTCATCTTATCCAAATATATGTATCTTTTATGTAGGATTTGAGACATGGATAGTGGGTGTTTGGTTTATGTTGAACTAAAGTTAAAAGGTTGAGTACAAGTGTTTACAGCTATGTTGTCTTCTTCTTAATGAATTTTGTTTACTTTTTGTTCTGATTCATTTGCCCTTTTTAATCTCTATGAGGTTCTTAACTTGACGTCGCTTGATGTCACACGTAGGCAGAATAGAATCAACTTGAATTCGGGATTACTATTTCTACTCTTAGTCATCAAACTCTGGATTACTTATCTCATGTCTATTTTTTGTGCCATTTTGTCTTGTCCTAAATGGTGGAGCTTGTGCTTGGAAGCAGCATTCTAACGTCCTGCTGCTCACTTCATTGGGACTAACCCATAGATGAAGAAATTTAGTTTTAACGAATTTAGAAAATAAGTAAATTAACCAACCAGTGATTGTTTAACAGCTTTTTCTACTGCGTAGTTATTGTGTGATTTTTACATCATGTGTATATTCTTGAAATGATTACTGATGTGTGAAATGTCTTACAATGATTCTAGACTAATTATATAATACAGTTATTGTTGTGCTTACATGTATTGAAAATCTTAAGATCTTTGTTCATAATTTGTCATGTTTTTGGATAAATTAACGTAGGAAGTTATAGAACAGATTGAAAAACAAAAGCTGTTCCAAGTTTCAACATTTGATAGGAAAGAACGACACAACAAAAATAAATAAATAAATAAATCACATTACAATGAACTAGTAAATAAGTACTTGATATATGTCAAAGACAATGATCCTAAGATATCAGCCAAGTTGCTGGATGTAGATGGATCTTCGATAACAGCTAGGTCTAAACAAGAATTCAAGAACTTGACTGATAATGTATTCCTTTTTCTTTTTCCCCTTTTTTTTTCTTTTTTTTTTTTTTGAACCGTGCAATCCTACTTTCATAACTTGAGCTCGGAGAATAAAGACATAAAAGGGCCCTATGTAGAGAACATGATCATTTGAGGACTCGATTTTTCTCATTCAAGAGCATGAAACAACGATTGCAATGCTTAGAAATAAGCAAATTTACAAAACCAAATCCAAGATTATTGCAGGTTTAATTTGTCGAAAGGAGGATTTAATATTCAAACTTATCAAGTGCGGTCAACAAAGTTCAATACTTTATAGAATACTTGAAAAGTGTTTGTTAGCATTTTTTAAGGTAGAAATTTCTGTCTACAAGATTGGCAAGTGATCTCCAAGCTTGTCGAATCCATCTTTCCAATGGCCTTTTCCTTCATCTTCTCTGCTTTTTCGACTTCTTCTCGTGCTAGTTCCCATAGGGCTCGAGCACGAGCAAATTCAGACTCGGCCAACTCCATTTCTCTCCTCGAGAGCTCCCTCACACGCTCGGCGTAAGCCTTTTCCATTGCCGCCAGTCGAATTTGCTCGGCGGTGTGCCATTTCAAGGCCTCGACGTTGGTAGAATCAAACTTGTTCACATCATTGAGATCTTTAACTCTTCTTATTACAACACAATCTGATGGTGGCTTAATTGGGGCGACACTTATTGACAACTGAAGGTCTAGTGATGGACCATCAAAATGATCCCTTGATCGGAATTTCGTTGATGAATTGGACGGCCAAGATGAAGCATGTGATGAAGAAGGTGCGCTGTGTGGAATAGTACTTGGTAGTAGCTGCAATTCATTGTGATCGTCTTCCATTAATGAAGAAAATAATGTGAGTGAAGCTTATGTGATGTGGGCTATATATATAAGAATCTCATTATAAGGGTACTTTCGGAAATTCTAATGTTTCCCATGCAAAAAATGACTAAAACCAATATGGCATCATTAGACCCATGATTCCATGCCTCATGTCATCACTCTTTAATAATCAAATTTTTATAAAGTTAGGATGCAATACAACGTACCCAAATCTTAGATTCGCCAGGGTTTATTTGATTTTATTTTATTTTTCACATAAATGATAGCCGTCATATTTTACCAAGGGTAGAAGACATGCAATATATCTCATATATTTTGTCTTTCAATGCTGTAAGTGTTAATAGAAAGTTATATTGAGACAATATGATTTGTAGTAAGCTATATTAGACGAGACGGATCAATGATCCAATACTACAAAGAAGATCTTAACCTGTAAACATTAGTAGAAATCGTGTGTGATTCAATATATTTGAATTTTTTTATTTTTTATTTTTTTTTTAAAGGAGAGACGGTGAATTCCAATAGCTCGTACAAAAATTGAAGGGATTTAGTTAAACCATTTATTTATATAAATTTATGAGAAAGTACAACATTTTTGTTTATTCCCCAAAAAAGGAAAAAAAAAGACTTAAATAATTGATTAAAGATGAGGGATTAGTAATAATTTCATTTGCACGTGCGAAGTATGCAATTTGGTTTCGAGTCTTAAGAGGGCTTTTGGTTTAAGGGCCCTTTGCTTTTTGGAAAGTAGGCCCATGATGTCGGCCCTCTTGCGTTAAAAGAGAGAGAAATTTGCACCATTGGTAACGCAAGAGAAATTTGCATCATTGGTCCCCAAAATATACTACCCCAATGTAAGTCGATCCTTAATACTTCTAAAAGTCATGTGATCCTCTGCTGTTAGTTCTGTAAAATTTCACACATCAATGTCCAGATTTTGGAAGTGCATATCCCATGAAAACTGCTTGATAATATATAACACAAACGTCAAAACTTCCCACCCCAATTGGCCATTTTAAACAAGGATAATGTCACGTGAAAAACAAAATATGTGAAATTTATTCATTCCTCGTTAAAAGTTATTTAGAATACGTCAACATTGAATTTAAGTATTAAATCATTTAGAAAAGTCATACCAAAAACTCAAAGGAGGTCAGCGTCAGTTGGTTTGGGGAACTCACAAATTGAAACCGACCGATCTAGTTCAATTCACCAGTTAATTGACCAATCTGTCGCCCCCAACCCTCTTTTCTTTTTTCTTTTTTTGTGCTAAACCAACTGGTTTTCAAGAATTGATCAGTTCTTCAATTCAACCGGTTTGGTGATCAGTTTATGCCCCACTAATAATCAGAATTACCATTTGATCCACTATTCAACATCTCGAAGTAAGATGATTTAGAACATCTCGAAGCAAGAGACAAGGAAAAGTAAGAAGAGAACGTTTTTCAAACAAATAGTAAGACTTTGATTAAGAATCCATCCATTATAATAAAAGACTAAAGGTAAACTAAAGCCCTTTTAAATATCAAAGACTAACTCGTTATAACAGAGAGAGTCGGAGACAAAGGGTACAATTATTTTGTTTTTTTTTAATTTTCGTTTCTCCGGAAAGCCAATAGCTTTTTCCCATATAAAGCCCGTTACCCACGCTCGGCACGTGGGAGGGGCAGGGAAAGTGGGTGGGTTAAGAGGGAGGGCATAGCCCAGAACAATAATGATGATGATTTGGGATGGTACTGAATTTCATACTTCGGATCACTCGTCTCTCATCATTTAGAATGGAAGATTGGTACACAGAGGATCTTCTGCACACGTGCCGCCAGTTAGGCTTAAACCCAACTTTTTTTCTTGCAAACAAAGGTCAGGGAAACAAAGTTTTGGAATTTTGTATTTAAATAAGGGAAAGATGGAGAAAAAAGTGTATAAAAAAGGATTAGTTTTATACACACTTCGTCAATCAGATCATGCTTGTATTTCGTTTGAGTTTGCCCCCCAAAAAAAATTAAATAAATAAATAAAAATAACAAAGGTATTTTCATAGTCGTAATCAAAATATAAATACTTTTATTAAAAACTTTCAAGGCACCAAACATCTAATACCGTACTAATACTAGACGTTTACACGATGTGCTATCAACACATCACCACCCATCCACCAAATCATATTAATGGTTGGTGATATACCACCTCACACACCACAACATACGATGTCTGGTGCTTGAAAGTTTTTATGATACATACATACACTAAAATAATAATAACTTACTAAAAATAGAAGTGGCAATGAGATTCATTCAATGGTAACATCACATGATCAAGCACTTAAAATTGAAAATGAGAACAGTTCATTTTTTCAGAATAAATAAAATAACACACTACCAATCCAGCATTATTATTATGTTTGAATTAACCATATCTTATATGTTGTAGAGGATGTGAATATAATAAATACTAGTATTTTACTTTTTACTCCAAATATCACCCCTTTTCATTAATATATTATTATCCTATAAACTACACAGGACGCAAAATATTACCGTGCCTCCCAATTCTAAGGACTTCAATGACTGATCGCCAACATAATTCACAAAACTCAAGAGTTCATGCTTGCTTTGTCAGCTCATTTCAATGATAATGACGAAGTACAAGAAAAACAACGATAATGACGAAGCAAAAGCATAGTATATATGCATCAAATTAAGTAGTCTTTTCTCTAATGCTTTTATTGCAACATGTAAGTATTTGAACACCATCCTTCCCTAATTGACCGCACAGAGATGGGGACACAAAACAAAGCCATGGGCAGGCCAACCTAGACGCTACTCTTAAATTAAATCTCATACCAAAACCCTATACTTCATTGTACGAGTCGATAACTTCACAGCAGTTAGCTTGACTTAAGATGAGACATTAGAGCAGAAAATCAAGGATGAGAAAGGACTATTTGTACAGACGAACACACCTTCACATGAAGTAGCTAAGGGAAGTCTTCCGTCTAGAGCCCCCTTCGCCATATAGTTCATTCCACTGAACAAGCTCTGTCATGTTTCTTGACTCTGATGAGACACTTGCGCAGACCTTCAAACACAAAGAAAAATTGGGTTGAGCTTAAAAGGACAATTAGAAGCATGTTTTGATCAGCTTGAAGCAAATACGTGAAAATAAATTTTAAAAAGGGAAAAGGGCCAAATAAAAAAAAGAAGTAATCTTTGAACTATCAGCAAGGAAGCACCGATATGCATCAGCTTGCTTTTTTTATTTTCCATGAACTGGACATGTCAGCGCACCATGGTTGACATTTCCACTATTTAGATCACAAAAAATAAATTATTGGGAAAACTGCTCTGTGTCAAATGAGGCATTTAAGCTTCGCCAAACATGATAAGCAAGGAGTATAAATAAAAATTCTTGCAATTTTTGACTTACTTGCTCATGAGCAAATCGGAAGTCATCCATGTTTAGTGGCCGAATATCATCACTCCCACTCAAAGCTGGAAGAGATCTACCTTCTTCAAGGGCAGCAGCTTGCTCCTATAATTATCTTTCAAAGGTTAAGTATATAGCCATATAAAATATATGATATTTTCTTTAGTATTAATTCCCAGGAAAATGTCACATCCATATTCATGATTCATGTTGCATGCCAGCGATAATACCACCTTATCAAATTTCCCACAAAAGGTACTAATTTCATTTCATATCTCCTGAAAAAAATGATGTTTCATATCTATTGCCGAGCTAGATTGGAAGTAGGCGCTAATATCATAAATAGAAAAAATACCTTCTTTTCCCGTTCCAATAATTCCCTGATTGGACGATGTGCAGCCGTTATGCATAAGTTCTACAGGATATTTGAAAAAATAATAATAAATAATAAAAAAAAACACAGAGAGAGAAGAAAGTTAAATTACAGAAAGCATAGGTCCTCAAATCATGGTCAAGAATGAAAGAATATTGATCTCTAATAGAACAAGAATTGGGAAATTCAACCTTTAGGTCACTTCCTGAATACCCATCAGTCATACTGGCAATCGATTCTAGATCAACATCAGGAGACAAGTCCTCCTTTGCAAGTATCACTTTTAGTATCTTTGCTCTATTAGCAGCATCAGGCAAGTTGACCATCAATCTAGATACAAGACAAAAGAAGCACCCACATCAGGAATAATCACTTTTTATTTGTGAAAAAATGTAGAAAGATTCTTAATATAGCTTTACCTACGTGGCAGACGCCTTATTACAGCTTCATCAAGGTCAAATGGCCTGTTTGTAGCAGCAAGAACTAAAACCCGTTCTGTATCTTTTGTTCTAAGTCCATCCCAGTTCATCATGAACTCATTTTTCATTTTACGCATGGCTTCATGTTCTCCTGGGTTTTCCCTCCGGCCAAGCATGCTATCAACCTGTTAGGAAGATGCTTCAGGAGCTCACCAAATAAACCTTGTCTGAATGATTCAAAAGAAATTAAATAAGAAAAACTGCACTATTGATCCTCAACCTATTATCCAAATAACTAAAGTTTAAAAAGGTACAACTTGGTCCTCAACATTTTACTGTAGTGCACAACCAATCCCCAGCAATGGAAACCGTGAAGATCTCAATCAAATTTTCCCAGCCTCATATGTCCTTCACGAAGCTAGATTTTCTTCAACTTGGATTGGTTTCCTTAAAATTTGAAGGTCATCACGTCCCCACCAAGATCACTGGCATTTAATTTAACATTTTATATGGTTTCTATGTTTGTAAACTAAGAGCTTATTCGATTTAGTATTTTAAAAAGTGGTGTGTGTGTGTGTGTGTGAGAGAGAGAGAGAGAGAGAGAGAGAGAGGGAAATGTGAAAAAGAATAATATAATAGTAGTAATAAAAATTTACAGAGAATATGCGATCAGAAATGAAGTTGGATTTTCTCACCTGTTTTTTAGTAGATTTTAGCTAGAGAGAACAAATGTTAAGTGCAATTAAAATGAATAGTTTAGACAACCAGAGGCCTAGCTAATACATTGAGGATCAATAGCAGAAATTTTTCTTAATAAGTAAATATGAGGATTTACTTATACAAACAAGTAACGCAGGCATACTTCATCAACAAAAACAACACTAGGAGCAATTTTGCTTGCCAGCGAGAACACAGCTTTCACATACTTCTCACCCTCACCAAACCACTGCAGTCAGCATAGAGGAGTGTAAGAAGAGGATCAAGTTAAATATTATACAACTAGAATAGTAAAAATCTCATAATGGTCGAACACGCTTCTAGATGAATTTACCTTTGAAGAAATGCTTGACATTGAAATATTGATGAAGTTGGCACCAGCTTCAGTAGCAACAGCCTTTGCGAGCATTGTCTTTCCTGTTCCAGGAGGGCCAAATAGAAGTATACCCTTGCACGGCTGCAAATGAAAAAATTGAACTAAGAGATTCTCGACACACAACAATGCGAAAATACAAGCCAAATAAAATATCAAAAACTTCCAATCACATTGCATGAAAGAAAGCACAATTAAATGGATGAAAAATAGCATTTAGAAGCATAACCAGATCCATCCAGTTTTAACAAAATATGTGCGGATACTTGGGTTTGATTTGAAGTCCTTAAGCTCCTAAGCAAATGTGCAATAGTCTTAATCACGAAACCAGATAAAAACGTGGGGACTAATATCATATACCGTAGGAATTAAATTTTTAGCGGAGGAGGGGCAGACAGAGCAAGTGAAATGCGCAAACCAGATAATACGCGACTACAAAATATCAGGATAGATCATGACTCTGGTTCTCTATAAATATGTGAAAAGGGGGATAATAATGAATGAACACAGAGGATGCAATTCTCTAAGACAATCAAACCACACTAACAGAATATCGAATGAAAACCAAGCAATGCATAAGTTAAATTGTCACTAAGTGGAAACAATTAGTGATAAGAGAGATTCAGATGTAAAACCTTGGTTAATTGACCCTTGCAGAAAAGCTCAGGTCTCTGTAAAGGAAGCATCACCAGCTCCTTCAACGTATCTTTAACATTTTCAAGTGCTCCAATATCATCAAACGTCACACCAATATCACCGGGAGGGATCACATCTGCCAAAAGCCTTTTCTCGAACTCGTTCTCTGTCACAACATCCTAGGAAAGCAAGAAAATGATACATGAAGTATAATATCACGCTAATTTTAGTCCAACAAAGATTGAGTGGGTCCCACTTAATTTAAAATTTGAGAATTTTCCAATTTAATGTGGTTGAAGACTGAAGGCAGTCATGGGTCCATGAAATGTTTTGTTGAAATTGATTGAATTAGTAAATTTTACGGAAAAAAATTAATGCGAGCAAAACAGTCCCTAAAGAATTAATAAAATCAATCTCGGATATATCAAGCAATGCAAGCATCACCTTAAGAGACTTCTTCAAACTTCTGGATTCATTCTGGACTGCCTGTAGCATTCCTACCCCATACTGGATACTGTTGAAGTTAAATACCAGTTTAGTTCCAATAATTAATTCAATTGGTCATCCATAGAAAGGTAAGTGGTTACTCCTATTACCTCTCAGTAGATAGAACAAGCCTGGCATCTGCATCTGCTGAAGGGTTACATGTCAGATGATGCCATAAAGTCCATCCAACTACCTTCTCCGCACCTTTAAAAGTTACAAAAGCTATGTTTTCATATCTTGCTCACTCAATTTTTCAAATAAGAGTTGTAACATGTGCAATCTAATACAGGGGGCCAAAAGAAATGCTTACTTTCATTTGAAAGTGTTTGATCTTTAATGCATAATGTCTCAAGTCCAGAGCACTCCATGCCATGACGACTCAGAACCTACATGATAAAACATGAAGCAATGGAGATGCAGTACTGGAAGCACCCAAAAAAGAAAAATAAATAAAGCAAGTCATGGCAGAATCTTAGTTGAATATCTTAAAAGGAATTATTACAGAGCACAAACTAGTAACTTAAAAGAAATGCAGGAAGATTCTTCCACAGTGTACTTTTATAAAGTAAAAAAGGAGGACAGAAAAGAAAGATGCCCATGTTCACAACACATATCTATTTAAAAACAAAATCTGGCCAGATCAATCACATCCACATATTTGACAGGACCACTTGTACGGCACAAATTTCAAGTACTCATTCTCACAAAATCTAATTCTGTTTTTAAACAAAAACACTTTGTGAACATTCATTCATGGACCTAATTGGCACTCAAAACCCTAAAGAATATTCATCGTCATTTTCTGACTGCATTAGGAGAAAAGGTGTAACTCATTGTCATGATAAAGAGGATCTCTTACACTTCGTAAATTGTTGAGATTGGCCCTCTGTTTTAGGGTTTCAGTGTCTTGCTCCAATTGCTGCTTCCAACTAACTAGCAGTGCTTCATCCTTCAATGAAAAGGGAAGTATCAGTACACGCCACATGGTATTGAATGAAAACAGGCTAGTAAAATGATGAATTTCAAGAACCTGAGGCGGGTGAATGGTCACTTTATTAATAAAAAGTTTAGAGAGAAGCTTGGTTGCCTTGGGAACATCCCTTCCTTTATCACTAAGTCTTCCCAAACTATCCTGAGGTAATAATATAAAATGAAAATAGATCAAATGACTTCAGTACGCAAGTGATTGGTGAAAAGAGCAATAACTAATATACATGAATCAATAGAAAGATTAACATCATCAATGATCAAATCTAGTAAGCAAGGAACAAGAACACACAACATCAGCCGCATGATACTTACACTGATAAAGGCCAAAGTTACATAACAAGGTCTAAGACGCAAGTAGCACATGAATTGCGGCCTCTAATGGTTTCCAAAGGCATGTGCAATCCAAAACAATATAGTTATTCAAAAGATACAGTACAGTGAGCACTTTCTGGTAAGTTGACTCTTTGCACAGGCTAAATCACGCGCCCCTCATAGCAAACAGCCCGTGTAAAGTAAAAATGAAAGAATAAGATATAATGTCTTCGAGAAATATTTTTTAGTGTGAGAAATAAGTTACAGTAGCAAGGTCAGAATACCTTGACATACCAACAGATACTGAAGGACAGAAGCTAAAAATATCTAAGTGCTCTGTAATGCACAAATGACATTGCAAGAAGTATAAGTTCAAAATTTTGACAGCAATGAATGAGAGCTCCTTACCGGGAAAGCCAAGTCAAGCAAAGCATGACTGCTGCTAAACTTGGTGAACACCAAACTTCCAGGGTGTGACTGCATGAGGCAAAAGACAATCTTCAGTTAACCCACAACTAAAGTAGACCAAAACCATCATGCACTTCAGATTCCATTCTAATTTAAAAAGCCAGCTTCAAATCTATAATAAAATGCACCACAGATACAATCAAAAAAATATAAACATAACCTGTCCAAATCAAAGTACCTTTTCCTTACGATTGTCATTCTGAGTGTGAGATCCAATGATGACAACATTGTCGGGAATCTTCTCCAGCTTGTTTTTAAAGGTTGCAAATAGTTCTGAATTTCCTGCCACAGATTTCTCCGCATCTTTCATGAACAGAATAAAAGGGGACTCTCTGCTAACCTCGAACACAGTCTAGTAACAAAGAGTAAAATTCATCATTAGAACATGCAAGGTTTATAGGGAGGCATACTAAACAAGATACACGGAAATCACTCATTGATTAAGAATTCCACCTCAAACATTGTATCAATTAGTAACTTGTCCAGATTCTCCATGCCCAAGGTATCGAAGCGGAGCTCAGTGGCTAGTGAGTGAAGGCAAGGGAGATGAGAAGTGATTAGAAATAGGTCAATTTAAGAATAGTCAGTGCACAAGAATGCACTTGAATTCAAAATAAAAGCAGAGCTGCACATTACCATTGCAGAAGAATCCATGACCACTAGTACATAGACCCCCTAAATCAACTCCATCAGGTATGGGTTTATCAAATCTTACACCAATCTTTGATAAGGGATTGTCTTCAAATGATAATAATACCTTTCCTCGCATCCCAGGAGTTGGTCCCCTAAAGATGGAGATAACAAGTGTTTATGTCACTGATTAAGGATAAGTCAGCACATACCTTTCAGTTATCAAATTATACAAAAAAAGTTCAAAGAGGGTGCAACTAAGGTACAGTACAAGTAAACTACCTCCTAGACACTACATAATATGCCGGACTAATTCGCAACATGTAACGGTAATTTATCAACTGCCTTTTGCAAATTGCAGCAAGAAACTAATGGAACTTAAATTATTCACGAACTAAAGTCAAGATTTATTCTGTCTCAAAAGTAATCAGTCCAGTGCCTTCTGGTTTATAAAAATTCATTACTACTATTATACTAGAAATATGTGTGTGTGTGTGTGAGAGAGAGAGAGAGAGAGAGAGAGAGAGAGCTTTATATCACATCTAATTAGAGAATCATAGCAATAAAGAATGTTGCCACTTCAAAATTAACCTTATGTCAAGACGAGATTTAAGGCTGAAAATTTTTGTTGCATGCTCAGTGTTTTCAAGTGCAAGCATTTACTGTTGCAGTTGCATTAAGTGGTTCAGTAACAAAGTGATAGGTTAGCATCTCAGGATCTTTGAACGTGCTTGTGACCAAAGGACAAGGCAGTAGAGCCTCTACCCCCCCCCTGCCGCCTTTTGGGGACTCAGTCTCAAATAACCACAAGACAAGAGGGATGTAGAATTGGAAGCACCTATATCACGTAAAATAATGCAATCCAGAGAGATTAGTTGTGTCTTGTTGAATTAATATACTATGGGATGTTATCAATAATTTAGATCTGCAGAGCATTCAAGGCCACAAGACTATCTAATCAACTAATGTATTCAGGCTGACTCTACAACGGTATATTGCCTTCTCCCCTTATTTAATCAATTATGCATCTTTTATACATTTTAGTGGCATGTTGGACCACTCTCAAATTAATAGTGAAAAGTACTGCAAAAATCCATCTATTATCATTTCACTACTCTTGATGGGATCCTTTTAGTGACAGCAGGGAGTGGTGATGCAAGGAGGGCGCCAAGAAAGGGATTCAATCACAATAACAGGATAAACGGATCAATGAATGAATAGAAATTTCATTTCGATAGAGCACGACCGTGGCTGTTCATGGTACACACTACACATCTTCTCTGACGGTACTTGTTATGAGAGTAATTCTACATGTGTCGCATATTATGAGAATAATTCTCTAACAGTACTTGATGCAACTGATCTAAAAGTGATTTGATGAGTGGGAAAACTGAATCCTGGCAAGTGTATTGTGTGTTAAATATTGTGTAAGGCTTGATGTAAATGTAGCATCAGTCTTATTTTAATTAGGAAGTCTATATTTTCCTGAGACGATATATCTATACAAAAAAGATCTCCAATGCACAATGTGAATTGTAGCTAATGTGGCAGGGGAGATATAGTGTAAAAACTAACACAAAAATTGCATGAAGAATAAAAAAGAGGATATACATGTTAATTTAATGATACCAGACCACCTTGGAGATAACAAAATCTATTATAGAAAGCCATCTGCTATTAAAACCACAAACTTGCACGAACAAAAGAGACAGCATCGAAGAATTGACCATAAATATACCTGGTGGAAGTTGAATGCAAACCTCCAGAAGCTGAACCAATAAATTTAACTTTATCACCTATAAATATCAACACGCAGATGAGTAGAGAAAAGGTAAAAGTAAACCAAAAGTTGTTTACTTTCCACAGACACTGTCAGCAAAATAAATTCCTCTGTAACATAAAGCACAATGCAACTTACCACATTTAATCGAGGATTTCTTAGCTGTATTCCCCAGCGCAAATAAGTTGTCAGTTTCCCTTTTTTTCTGTGACTCTGAGACAAGAGGAGAATTTGAAGAATCTGGAATAGCTGCTTCACAAGATGAAAGTTCCTTGTTCATAGGCAAGTCTGAGGAACCACGAAGTTGCTTGCTGTTGCAGACTTCTTCAGCCTTGAGACTCTCTCTTGGTAGCTCAGTTTCCTCATCTTCCTTGGTGCTTGAACCCTGCAAGCAAAAAAAAAAAATTGAGAAATAACAAGCTAAAAGTTCTTTTTATGTCCTGGTAATGTTATATGATCTCATTGAGATAGTGGATAATTCAAATTAAAGAACTAACAAAGAACCCAAAGAAGCAATTATATTCCATCTATTTCAGCATAAAAGATGTTAAGCAGAGAAGCAATTTGGTAAACTTATCTTCTTGTTTAATCTTTTGTGGTTTTTTGATACTTTACACATTTTTCAATGTATTCTAGCTTCAAAAGAGGCACAAAAGTTTCCATGGGCAAACACTATTTCTGATGAAGCAGGAGGATACTATACACAGGAGATCATCTATTTTTGTCCATGAGATGGTACTTAAGACTTATCCTTAAAGATCAACACTGACATTTAGATAATATATAACTGCCTATCATTTGAGAAGCCAAAAATCATCATGAACCTTGTAAATATTACTTATACTTAATGTTGAAATATTTTCCACGCAAACAATCAGAAGACACAAAATGGGGGAAATTGCTGAATGAGCAAAGCTTGTAACATAATTTGGATCTGTCACTAATATTCACATAGTCTCATCTCATCTTACACCTACAAATGAATGACTGTCGAATAAAAGCAATTTTGCCCCAAAATAATGAGCAAGCGCCTTTGTCAGCATCTCCTGATATATATCAGACCCTAAAAAACAAATATAAACATCTTATAAGGTTCAAACTATGGTAACAGTAAAAGCATTTAAAAGTGTTGATTCTGCAAAAAAAATATATAAAATAAGAGACCTGCTGGACCAGAAAGCAAGATCCTGGGGTTCAGATTCGGAAGCTCTGAAGTAAATTTAACTTGATCTTTGTGCTTCAGGTGTACATATGAAGCTGCAATCAGCACTTTTTTTGTGCTATCACTGCAAGTTGAATAGAATAAAGGCATTCAGAAATTAGTAAGTGTCGAAATGAAACTATGCACATTCTTTGTTCCGCTGTCTATAACTGAAGAGAAAAAGTAACAACAGGTTATATATAGGATCCTTCATTGAGCTGACCTCAAATAGTATGGAAATTTGTCAAATGAAACATCAAGGCTATGTCCATCAAGAATCGTCTTAAGTATGCCTTCTCTAAGTGCTGATTTTCTTTTGGACTTGCCAACTCGAGATGGTGCCATTGAGTCTCTTTCTTCCAGAAGCTATTTATAAAATCAATAAGTAAGATCGACTTTTCTACTTGCTGTAGTAGAATAGGGTATTTAATTTAATTAAATACCCTAATTAAAAAGAAGAAGAAGAAGAAGAAGAGAAGAAAGAGAGAGAGAGAGAGAAGAGCCTAATTAAATACCCTAATTAAAAAAAGAAGAAGAAGAAGAAGAGAAGAGAGAGAGAGAAGAACCTAATTAAATTAAATACCCTAATCCCAAATAACAATAAATTAAAATAAGCTAGATAAATAATTATATCCTTTTAGGATATGCATCAGATTACTAATTCAGAACTTACTATTTGCCAAGGTAATGGTCTAATTTTTGTTCGCTTGCATGTTAAGACTTTTTATTTTGTTATCGTGCTTTATTATATGAATTTCAGATTGTTTATAACTTATTATCATGCATGATGTTTGAATTCATATGCTCTTTGAACTATTTCATCTCCAAACCTAGAGGCTCGTACTTCACCTTAAAACAGTAAAACACTTTCAGTACCCTATTCATATTCTGTAGATACTGCTATGAATGATAAAGGCCAAAGCAAATTACTACTGCAAAGGTTTTAAGTTGCCTGCCTCAGTCCCA
>CAVNYN010283079.1:0-76859 GCA_963692815.1 Nyctanthes arbor-tristis | reverse complement strand
TTCTGAGACTTTTCAAACACTTCCCTGTTTCTCGTTCTACCATGGTATGAAACTGCTTAAAGCACTGGAGTACCTGATCCTTAGATTTCAGAAGATAGTTCCATAACTTCCTAGAAGCATCATCAACAAATGTAACAAAATATTTGTTTCCACCTAAAGATGCTACATCACCAGGAGAACACACATCAGAATGCACAAGATCTAAAATATACTATTTTCTTTTAAACGTACCAGAAAAGGAAACTTGAGTTTGCTTACCGAATAAACAATGATCACATCAGTCTAGGGACGTACCATTGGCTAAAAAGATAACTGCCTTCTTAGCCAGAACCTGCAAACCTTTTTCACTCATGTGCCCAAGCCTCTTATGCCACAGATCAGGAGAAGGATCTTCAACTACATTTACCCCAGTCTTACAAGACTTTGTATAATTCTTGTATTGCGTGCAACGAAGCTTTCCACTAGCGACAACTATTGATCCCTTTGATAACCTCCACTTCTGATCACCAAAAGTACTGAAATACCCGATTCGATCGAGCGTATTTATTGCAAGCAGATTAAAACAAATGTCAGGAATATGCCTCATATCCTTCAGAATTAGGATGTACCCCATATTTGTCTCCAGGTGAATGTCACCGATCCCCATGATTTTGGAATGTGAAGAGTTAGCCATATTTGACTGGCCATAATCACCTCTCTATATGTAGTGAACAACTCAATATTTCTGCAAACATGGTATGAGGCACCACTGTCAACATGCCACTCAGTAAGAGGGTCTCCAACATGCAGGCATTGACCCACTCCGCAAGAGAGTACATCACTAGTCACCACACCTATAGTATTTTCATCCTCTTTCTTTTGATTATTCCCCTCATTCTACTCTCTCAACCAAATACTACAATTTCTTTTATAATGACCCTCTTTACCGCAATAGTAATAAGTCTTCTTATCTTTTGATTTGGACCTGCCTCTAGACTCGCTGTGACGCATTTGTCCTTTGTTCTTGCTTCTTCCTATGTGTTCATCTGAAACAAGAGCCAATGTATTATCTGAACACATATGCAAACCTGAAGATTTTCTCCTGATTTCCTTATTCTGCATACTGTTTTTCACAGAATCCATAGATAACACACCATCTGAATCAGAGTTACTTATTGTCACAACAAATGTCTCCCAACTGTCTGGCAAAGAACTTAAAAGCAGTAATGCTTTCAATTCATCCTCGAGAGTCATTCCCATTGTCACTAGCTAATTCACAACATTCTGAAAATTATTCAAGTGCTCTGTCACACTCGTACCGTCCTTATATTTCATGTTGACTAAGTCTCTGATCATAAAGGACTTTCTCGCTGCAGTTTTCTTCTCAAACATGGACTCCAATTTAGTCCACAATTTATTTGCATCTGTCTTCTGTGCCATATGATGAAAAACACTATTATCGACCCACTGCCTTATCGTCCCAATAGTTTTCCTGTGCAGTTTCTACCAATCCCTATCTTTCATATCTTCCGGTTTAGAATCATCACCATCAATAGAGATCATGCAAATCCTTACAGTAAAAGATATCCACCATCCTAAGTTTCCATGTCACCCAATTGTAATTGGTAAGTCTGATCATAGCACTACCAACTGGGTCATCTATTTTAATCCGCACAATTGAACCTATCTCTGATACCACTGCTGGGAACTGTTGGGAATTTAATCAATTTCCCTAAATCCGTGATTAAAATAGGCAATCAATATATTAAACAATAATATATGTGCGGAAATTTAAATAACACCAGAAATTATTTAACGTTGTAAAACTCTCCAATGAGAAGGGAAAATCGACGGGGCAAACCGACAACTCCACTATCATTAAATAATAATGGGAATACAATGTTTATCTTCTCAAGATTATTACCCTAAATCAAGAGGTAATCACACGCTGTCACAAATACGCAACACCGTCAAGAACAGTATTCTTGACACCACAAATAACTCATCTAATAATAGATGAAATTCAGTAATCAATAACAAGAGACGAGGAAAATATCACCTAATCTGTTCCAAGAATTAACTTGGAGAAATCACCGCTTGAAGAAAACGAATACTAAATCGAATGTTGAAATAACGTTCCAAGCGATTAATCACTGCGCGTCTAAATTTTTCCTTCCAATTGTCTCGTTTCCCGTGCGTAAATATGTGAGCAATTTGTTTCTGTGTTTTCTGGTTTCTTTTTCCATGTGTCCTTTTCCTGCCAAAAGGTCCAATATATAGACAATTTTGTTTCCCTTCTGCCGCGCCCACATGCATGCCTCAACATACATATAAATAGTGCCTTAAACCTAATCCAATTTAACTTAAGATTTCGTCTCCCTCAAGGCTTCCAATTTTATAGATCGGAAGAGCACACGTAATTCATCCTCTAACTTTTGTCTTGTGTTTAAGTTGAGTATCATCATGGGCTGGACCTGCCCAACATTTTGCACGTGTCATCAACTTCGTATGGGGATCTATATCCATAAAATTATAGGATGCTACCAAGCAATCAAATAACACATATAAAATGACTTGAAATTTCTAGTGAAATAAAAAACAGCGTACTTAGAGCCCCTATTGATGATATAAATTGAATCAAATCATGCTTAAATAGATATAAATAATTTACATAGATCTCATGGTTAAACATTTTACTGTTAATATATATATATATATATATATATATATATAGCCCAGCAAAAGATTTGCTATAGTGCAAAAAAGCCCAGATAGGAAGATATAACACTGAAGCATCAATATACCAACTTATGCATCACCAAGTGCACTCTCGGACTTGTTTGTTTCCATTGGCTCTGCAACAGCTGATGGGACTTCATTTCCGGATCCAGTAGTCTCACCTACATTTGAGTTTTGGTTGTTTGAGTTCTCTGCACCATCAGATTGTGAATCACTTCCTTGAGAGGAAGCTGGTGAGTATGTTCAGGAGTGGATGGCTTCACTGGCTTCGGCTTTGTCATTATCGGTTTGTAAGACCTGCACAAGTGTATCAATTTTCAGTAGTCAAGACTTGATTTTAAACTTGAACATACATAGAACTCCACAGCACAACTCACTCAATTACACAATTGACCTGCAACATATTAGTTGCAGGTTCATTTGGCAACCCATTATAACTGAGTTTCATTTATGAGTTTTAAATGCACATGTGGCATACCAACAATTTGACAATAAATATTTATCTGATGTAATGGGCCAGTCATACAATAATAAGTGAAAATCAATTAAAACTTAAAATCAACTATAATTGGTTGCTATATGGGACCCTAATCTCCTCCCTTGAGGAGGGCAGCCCTTTTCATCTACGATCTCTTTAAACTATCAAACAACCTTAACACTTGCACGTGAAAGAATGCACAGGGTTGCAGCTGCAAATTTGTAAAGCACCAAAACCACAGACAGAAACAAGTAACTATCATAATTCAGAACAGGAATTCAGACCCTAACCCAATCCATAATTAGTGCCTATTCAAGGGATGGTACCTGTCAAGAAATTCGGCTTTCTTCCTGATGTTTGAGATAAGAAAGCTGGTTTTGCATATTTTGGAAGTGAATTCTGATGCTGCTTTTTCTCTCTCAGCCAAGCCTCAGCTTCCACACACTCGCTTACAACCTGGACTACACAAGATAAATAACAATTTGTGAGACCTTTGAGTAAAGTCATGCTCATAAGGGATGCACACGTTTTATATCTGTTGTGGACACAAGGATGGAGAGGATGAATTAGCGTGTCACCAATTTTGAGCAGTTCCTCCATAAACGAAGTAGTAAAATTTTTCACCTTTCCTACGAGTCAGTCACCTTTTGTAGGGTTTTTTTTCTTCCATAGGAATGGCTCCAAAAGTATATGAAGCTGAAAAGAGAAATCACATTCTTCAAGATACTTTAACTGAGATAAATAAAGGCCACAACTCCCAAAAGGATGAAATAAACAAGATATGTGAAAGAGGAGGATATTATCATGCGAAGTCAAACCTTTGAACTTGCAGAAAGAAAATTGCTTCTGATCAATGCAGTGGGATATGATGGTATCTGAAATAGCAATTTAACAAACATGTCACTTAGTTGCATGCAAGATCAAACATGCCATTATGCATTACCAACGCAAATTATGTAACTTAGCAGTGTGAAGTTTTAGGGGAATGAAATAACAATGAAGACCATACCAGGTGCCCCATCTTTTGCAATATACCACTTGTTCTGTGAAATTAGCTGCATTGTGAATGCCATGAAAGAAGACGGAATAAATTTGGAAGTTATTTCATCATAAGTTTGTTACTTATAACTGGTTAGTATTTGCAGGGATCCACCCCCAGCAGAGTAAGGCCGAACTAATTTGCATTAAGAAAATGGGAAAATATTACAAAGGTAAAAATTAATCCTTACAAATTGTTGCTTTTCCCTAAGCTCAAGATTATCAAGCAAAAATCCAACTTCTACCTCACTCCCAGTCTACAAGTCAATGCAGATTTATCCAAGTAAGCATTGTGAAGATAATTTGTAAAATGAGAAGGATGGACCCCAAAAAAGTCCATCATGCATGACAAATACCATAGTGTTTGCCCCTTCATCCCATATCAAAACCATTTTGCGAAATGCTTCATAACTTTCCTCCTGATCTCTCATCAGCTTCAAATGCTTTAACATTTAAACCAATCAATTTCAACTTATATGCAGCAGAAAACCCACTATGAAAATTAAAAGAACAAAAAATTAAAAAATATAACTCTTTTGAGGACAAAGCACAAGCAACGAAGTTGACCAAGAAAAAGATGCCAAAAGATGATTCATTCAACATGTCCAAATATGAAATTATGGACAGCTAAGATACTTAGAAAACCAGTTCAAACTCTTGTAAGATTGATATCTAGGTTCACATCATTAATAAAACAAACATAAACGCCTCAATTAACATTACAGCTTTCACTGGTTAGGATTTTATGTTATGTAGCAATGTGGCCTTTTTACCCAACTGTACTTGGTTAGAAAGCATTGACACTCTGGAGCCACCACTCCGTCAAATAAAGGGGTGTTTGATTCTCATTCTAATTTTCTCATTATATTCTTACATACCACTATTTTACAATTGCTCAATTACAACCACACATCTCAAATCATATCTCCACTACCCATTTTATCTCATTATAATTTCTCATTAAATTGTGAAATTATAATGAGAATCAAAAACCTTAAGGAAAAAGTAAAAATCATTTGTCGATAAATGCATTTTTTATGTGATATTTCCAAATAAATAGCAGACATCACATTAAAATATAAAATCATTAAAATGCAAGAAACCAGCTACATCTCCAGCTCCCCTTTCCATCATAATTCTCCATGATCAACTAACTAAATATAAATAAAGTAACTAAATCGAAGAAAAGAGTAGAATTCCAAACAAAATCAAATAACATGTTTTGAAAATAGTAACTTAAAAATTTTTTGCTCTATTAATGCATGATGTATTTATAATGTAACTTAGTCATTCTCTAAATGTATGCCTACATATTTGGTTCTCTTTCAATACTTTATGAATTTATCCCAACATACGATGATACGACATATTCAAAATTGAAAATGAATTCACTAATCTTCCTACCTCTGTGGGTAAGACTTTTGAGTAAAATTGAAAATAGGATGTGACACATAACTAAATAAATGGCAAGCAATTGCTCCTGCCATCAAATGCAGAAGCAATATCATGGTTTCACCATCCAATATACCTCATGTTTCAAACTATATTTGGATAACGAATCCCATAACCTCTAGCAAGTAAAGGAATAGCATGATCAGATTCTTCCTTTTGCAGCTAACTTGCTGATTTTTCAGTTTCCACTTTAAATGCTGTTATTTTTTTTATTTCTCTCAACTTTGTCAAAGGTCTATATATACACAATTAAGTAAATCCTCTTCCGAAATCCCCAAGAATGAACAATAAACGCACACTCAATATGGAACTATAGCACAAGTGAGTCCGAACAATGAAATCGCACGCAACCCCAAGTGAAAGAAGGATTAAACAATACCCATCAATGTAAACCAATGAAATGAAATTGATACAGAAATAAGGGAAATTGAAGACCTTCGCTTCAGCAGCCTGAATGCGGCGAGTGCACTAACAGCTTCAATTGCTTCCCGCTGCAGAATGGCTTCTTGTTTAGCTTTCTTCTCTCTCTCTCTCTCTCTCTCTCTCTAATCTCAATCTGGCCAAAGTGCCCAAATTCTCCGTTTTAATGCTCTTTAGATCAAGGCAATAAATCGAGATCGATGTCATATAATTGCTTTTGGTAGCCGGATCTTGCAGTATTTCCAGCATATAAAAAAACTCATTTGATGCTTCAAATCTGACCTATCGACCTCCTCGATGCAAGTACTCTTCTAAATTCTAGGTTATTTGCAAAACGGCTCTGAAATCGGGAGATCAAGGGCTTCTAAGTTCAATTTAAAAACCGCTTTGAAGGTTCTCATTTTCTGGGAAAAATTAATTGTATGCTTCATATTTGAGAAGATAGAAGAGATGAAGAGAGGAAGAGAAGAAAGAGGAACTGAGGCGAAATGAGAGGCAGAACCTGTGATGAGGGGCATTTTCGGAACAACAGTGATATGTGAGGGACAGTTTCGGCAAGTAAGTGATTTTTTTGACGAAAGTGGCTCTTTTATAGTAGTGATGATTTAAGCAAACTAGTGGCTTTAAAAGTATTCAAGATATAAAATTGGTCAAGTCGTACTCAAATTAAAATTTCAAAAAAAAAAAAAAGAAGAATGACCTAATGCAAGGGACGCATGTGACCACCTGCGGGTGCAAGACTGGCAGATTTATGTATAGGTTGTCTTCTTATCTCTTGTACCAGTGGACTAAAGCTTAGTTGTTGCACTAAATAAGAAATTTTACATGTCCACATATGTAATTTGTAGTCATTTTGATTTGAACTTGTTGATTATTCTCCTAATAATTCAAAAGTTGTGAGAGTTTCATGGATGATTTGCTTTATAGTTCGTTTGACGATGGTTTTGAAAAGCTAAAGAAATTTTTTGAAATTACAAGTTTCTTTTAAACCTTTTTATACAATCTTTTGAAAGAAATTTTTCTGCATTGAAGGGTTTCTAAAGAAAGCAAACATTTGTCAATTTTTTAAAATAGTTATTATTATTATTATTTTTTTCTTGGACGAAAACCCAAAATAGTTATATATGTTCATTTGAGAAACAAAAGTTTGAAGGTGAAGCTATCCAAACAAATCTAAAATAGAAGCAGGTTGTGTGTTTATTGTAAAGGTTTCGGGTTCGACCTTAAAATATTAACCCATAGAAGAGTAGATCTCGCACTTTATATATTGGTTATTATTTTTATAATTATTTGACTTGAGATTTATCCCTTGACATGCCATATAATTGTTATTTATTTTTTAATTATTTGATGTGAGATTTATTCATTGACACGTCATATACATTGATTATTTATCTTATAACTATTTGATGTGAGATCTATCTCTTGACATGCCCTCTCAATATGGTTGCTCCAATCTTAAAATCTGTTGTTGGCTTATTTGAGTTTTAACTGAATCGAATTACTCTGATATGTCATATATTGATTATTTATTTTATAATTATTTGATGTGAGATTTATCTCTTCATATGCCCTTTCAAAACGGTTGTTCCTATTGAAATTGATGTCCAATGTCCAATTAGTTGCACCGGGTTTAATTGGGTCAAGTAATTAATTAGATTAATTAGTTGACCTATCCAGTTGTAGGTCCATCAAAGCCTAGTGGGATTATTGTATCCGACAAATTTAAATAGGCGTCTTGGGTTTAGGGTTATATACAGCGACAATTGAGGAAAATTCGTATGACGAATTTTACACGATGTGATCGTGGATATTCTGTCGACTTCTTGTTAGCACATGAAGTTGACAGAACCCTAAATATACTCTCAAAAATTCCCTTCGAATTGTTCGATATTGTGGAGCTCCAAATTCATTCTTGCCGTGTGAATTACCATTAGAGGCTGGACAATTAGAAAGTTGTGGTTATAAGCATTGCTCTAACGGTTAAATAGGATTTGCTATTCACGACGTTCATCAAAGAGGTATTTTTCCATTACGAATTCTTTTGAAGTGCAAGGTCGATTCTAGGCATGGGAATTGGATGTTTATTTAATTTTCGCTGTGCATATATATTTGTTCAATTCCTAACAGTGGTATCAGAGTCTATCTGGTATCTTGTTAGAATTTGTTACCTTTGATAAATTTGTTACAATAATAGTTATTGTAGAAATCAGGGTGATTTCGTATTGACGTCAATTAATTATGGTTAATTGGGACAAGAAGATGCATGAACGGATCAATTAAAAAAAAAAAGAGGAAATCACGTAACCTTCGTCTGGACGGCCGCCGGAATAGTTCGGCAGCGGATGGTCGGCACCGCAGTAGCAAGGTGTTGCTGAAGTAGCGCCGCAGCACCAACAACGCTGCCGCTGCAGCGTGAGTATGTTGTTGCGTACAGCAGCAACGAGAGTCGCGCCTGGATTTTCCGCCGGCTAGGGCTACTTTTGAAGTAGCTCCCGCTGGCTCTGGTGTTTTAGCGGCGGCTAGGGTTCGGCCGCTGCTTCCAGAATTTTGGAGACGAGGGCCTATAGTGTAATTTCTGAAATTGCTTAACAAGCCCCCATGCTTTTCACATGTACAGGAAGGTCCTTGGATTTCTGAAATTGCAAGGACAGTCCTTTTAGTTTTGAAATTTATAGATTGACCTTAAAATTTTTGAAATTTCAGAATTTGTTTCATATTTTTCAAAATTTGACAAATGGATCCTCAGGGTTTGAATTACAACTTAAAACTTTTGCAAACTTTTAGAAAATTTTTAATTGAGTCAAAATTTAAATTTTGTGAAAATTTTATTTTGCCAAATTATTTATTTGGACAAAGTTAAATTTTGACTTAATTCAAATTGTGATTTCAACCCTAATTATTTCGAAAACTTATATCAAAGTATGACTTTAATATTAAAACAAAATGGTTATTTTGTGGTAATCCCCAATTGCTAATAAAGTTGGTTAATTAATATGATTAATTGATTGACTTTATTGATGCGAAATTACTTGATTAATTAGATTAATTATTTAATTTCGATTTGTCCGTTACATCTTGTCTAAATTGGTTTAGACGACTATTGTCAATACCAAATCTAGAAATTGATATATTAATTAATATGTGATATTAATTGATGAATGGATTTAGTGGATTATTATGAACTAGAACCATATGATTGGTTGCAATAAACTAGTGTATGATATTAGTTATGATTGCACGGTTAATTTATTTTTCCTTTTTGTTTCAGATATAACAAGATAATTTGTATATGATACAAATTGGAAAGGGAAATTGGAGAATAATTGATGGTCGAATGCCATATCTCCTATAATTAACCGTCTAGTCTTCTTAATGACTCAAGAAGATTGTGTAGATGCAATCCATAATGATTCGCGTTTATTAAATTACGTATAGTTAATTACATATAGGATATTATTACTATACATGATTGAGATGGGACTGATCTCTTAATTAAAATATTAAATTCGTATTAAGTATTAATACATGCCTTCCACTATTATAGTGAAAAACCAGAGTTCATTACCGATGTCAGCTTGTTGAGTAACTCAAGGCTGCTCATTCGTGAATATGTTTATCACTATGAAACATATGATGTTTCTGAACAGTGGGTTGAATTTAACTAAAATTTTATTTCTTGTTGAGTGACTCAAGGAAATAAAATTTTAAAGGCATGTCAAAGTAAAGTATATAAGATATACGTGACAATTAGTTGTCTACTTAATGATCTAGGAGTCATATAGACATGTGATTGATAGTGTATCTACTTGAATGCTTTATTGAGATTTGTTAAGAAACTCAGGGTTCTAATAAAGTAAACGGGATCCTAGCCCACTGGAAATTCAAATGAAATTCAATAATTAATGTAGATGTATCATTAATTCAGTGGGAACACAATTAATTTGATAAAAGTCCATGTCAAATTAATTTCCTACATCATTTAATTTTGTTTTATCTCGACATTACATATTTGAATAATAAGTATATTTATAAATTTAATTGGCATACAAAATGTCAATAAAATTTTCCTAACCAAAATTATAGAACTGACATCATAATGAGAATAGTTCTCAACTACCAAAAAAAAAAGGATATATCTTAAAACAGATTATGCAAATATTCCTGCTGAGGAAGTTTTGCGAAAAATAGTGCAAATTTACAAACATCATGTGATGATGAATATAATGGGTATGTGCGATACTTGCCATTATGAGTTGTAAATCTTGCATGTGGGTACAAAGGTTGTTTATACTATTACTATTCATTTCAAAGAGTTGAATGATGAATAGTAATGTATTGAGCAGTATAAACTCAAAATGTTATCTAGAAGTACGATGAGACAATGAGCTAATTATTGACTTAGTTCTATAATCGTTGTTTGATAGTTTATCACAATTTATTGTAAATTGAGATACATGAATTAGATTCATATTACCCGCTAATCTGTTTGATATGCTAAAACTATTGACCTTATCATCAATGTGATATAAAGGCAAGTATTGACCATTAAGGCCTTTAACGGTATTTAAAGGTATTATTGATGGAACTTTGAGAAAGATTCTAGACGGTTAATAATACAGTTAAAGTGTATAAAGACATATATCCAAAACTAATGATCTTTGTAAAGACAAAGAACATTAGAATAAAAACTGTAAGGCATATATAATCCTCATCTTGGAAAGAAAGAAATCTTAAAGAAGGTTCTATTACACGATGAGAGTGATAATACTACAGTCTCTTAAGTATTAATACTAGACATGGATCCCATATTTGTGGAATATGAATGAGACTAAAATAAAGTAGATCACTGCAGAAGGAAAAATAGGACCTATAGTAAGAAATGAAGCAACTGTTGCTCCATTTAAAACCTATTACACGACGCTCTTCCGATCTGTTTTATTTTGGGATAAGAATATTGATCTTATCTATAATTGCATTTGCCTCTTCATCTAAGCCAACCAAAATTTCTTTGTCACCAGATGTTGTTTGAGCTTCTAAAGATACTCTTTGACCACTTGGATTGATGTTTGCAACATGGGAATCCACTACAATATCTTCTAGAGGGGGATTTGAATTCTTCAATAATATTTTCTATCTGCTTCCTAATATGCTTTATCTTCTAGCTCCATAGCTTGAGGAAGCATAATGTTGAGATACAAAACTGGAGTAGATGAGGTTAAAATGAATAAAACTTCAAATGCTACGTCAATAATTTGTATTAGAAATCCTTCAAGCTCTGGATGCTCCCGAACCTCCAGATCCTCAGGGAAGGATCGCAACGAAGTTAGCTCCTCATGGATTAATGTTGTAATTTGATGAATAATCACTCCACACTTTTGAGTGATTATGATATTTTGATCCTCAAGGAAAGAATCAAAAAAGAAAAGCGAAACTCAAGACCTCTTATCTGAAGCGTGAGAATTTAACCACTACATTACTGGTTCGAACCACTATATTATTATTATTATTATTATTCTTATTATTATTATTATTATATACTACCTCTGTCCCAATTATTTAGTCTCATTTTCCTTTTTGGGATGTCCCAAATATATGATCTCATTTCTATATTAAAAAAACTAATTTGCATTACTTTATAAATCTTTTCTTATTTAATACTTTAATTGTAAACATAGATTCCAATATATTTCTTAATCTTTGTAAAAAAGTAAATGGGACCAAATAATCGGGACGGATGTAGTGTGTGTCTATATATATATATATATCCGACATATTCTGCCTATGTTTGTGGCATTATATAATTTCTATTAGCTAAGTGATTTTTTAATATTCCAAGTCAAGCCTAACAATAAAAAAATCATTTAATTATGGACAAAACAGTCAAAATTACGATTATGACCTTTGTCCATCTAACGAGCAGCGACATGAGGGTAAAACTGATTTAGTACTAACTTCTTGCGAGACAATATGGAGCAGCAATTCCGGGTCACAACTCACAAGAATCCTTCAACCAAAAATCTGATGGAAAATCACATCACATTAACACCTCATTTTAATTTTTTTATGGTTCCAAACTTTTATTCCTTATTTTATCTCTAACTATTTTTCTTTACATTCATGTTATAAATTTGAATTTATTGTGGGTTAACATTCATTTTATTACTATTATTATTATTATTATTATTCTATATCTAAATCAAAAATAGTCTAAACCAATTTTTCTTTCCGAACAGACTAAAAAGTAAAAGGTAAGGATAATTCACGCAACACAGTTCAAAGATAGGGACACTTTGTGCCAATGCCCAAAAATTTTGAATTAGGACAAGATGGCCACCATGGTTGCCCAAAGAGCAGCCGTGGCCCAAAACGAGCTTGTTTGACCTGCTCGGCAAGTGCACCTCGCCCAGCAGCTTGCACCTCTTAGGCCGAGCATGAACTACTCAAACCGACAGTTAACTGCCTGGCGCACCTTATTGCCTAACCTAATGCAGATGCATCACCAATCAATTAAAATTTAAAATAGAGTAATAGACGAATTTAACCAATAAGCTCCAGATAATGATTTAACTATTTGAGAAACAATTCTCAATTCCCTTGTGAATGTATCAGAGTAATGCCCAAACTCAACCATGTAACATACAAGAGAGATCTTTGATAGAAGTCCCCACAGACAGTGGGCTAAAAAATTTGTAGTGATGGTCAAAAAACTCCGCAGTAAACTCTTAAAAGATGTTGTGCCTATTCTTTCAAACAATGAAAAAATAAAATAAAATACAAATTTTTGCATCCGCCCACATCTTGAAATGGTTCACACTGTATGAGAATCTAATTATACAAGATACTTTCCAATCCGTTTCTATGACTACAACAAAATTGGGGGGAAAAAGAAAAAGAATGCCTTTAATGTTTGTGCGAGTGCTTTCTACCGCTACGATAGGTCTCCCCCTTCTCTCTGTTTCTTCTCTGAATAATCCTGAAAGCAAAGGAAACAACTCCAATGGCAGCCATGGGATAAAATGTTTGGTATGGAGCCAAGGCCAAGGCTGAAAGATATGTAAAATATCCAGAAACAAGATATGCAAAGCTTAGTCGTACTTTCCAGGATGGGATGCCTGGAACTGGAAAGAGAAAGAAATTGAACTCGGGCTTCAGATCGCATATGCCGTGCAGGATTACACCAGTGCAAAGTACAGAATCCCAGAACCATGGGATGATGTGACCGATACCAATCCTCTGCAACCATGAAGCCAGTAAGTGAGAGCAGGTACGATTAGTAAACAAGATTCTCCTCAAGACTTGGACAATGAATAGTTCTAGGAGAAGTATTAAAGCATTCTGAAAGGGATTAATATCATTTCTCTCTCTCTCTCTCCTCCCTTCTTTTTTTCTTCGGTACTGACAAATAATGTATGTTCGGCCTGAGGATGAACTAGTGCAGGTTGGTTTCTTTTCAAGAAAACAAGGGAATAACAGTGCATTTAATTAAGCGGACAACTTTTAAGGAGAAAGGGCTAGCGGGCAGCTAGTTCTGTGTGTGTGAAAGATTCTGGACTCATAAAATATTGACATGACACTAGCTTGAAGGAATTTAAAATAATCACCGACTTGTACTTACAAGTATTAAAGAAGAGACGGCATTGTAAAAGTTCTTGTTGGAAAAGCAAACATCAAAAAGTGGTTATCCACCCAACTTTCTGTTCAAAAGTATGTTTAGATTCCTGTGATCTTATGTTTTCTGAGAGACATCTGCTACTTTGTTTATTTCAACTTACTTTCTATAAGAGGCTTTTTAAAAATCACATATGTAACAATATTTTTCATAATGTCTTAAATAAAACTTAAAACAATGAAATCATGTTCTGTACAACGGAATAGTTTGAAAATTGAATGCATGGCAAGAGGTAGATGGGATATAGGAGGGATGGAAATTCATTGAGTTTTCTCAGCAAATATAGCCCGGAATAAACATTAATTTAATGGAATTAGATCGGATAAGACCAAATATAGTATACACGGTATTATTTTGAATTGAGACTTAAAAAGAATAGCCTTCTCCTTGTATCTCCCTAATTCCATCTACCTTTCTAAAATTTTTGTTTGGTCCAGCATACCAAACATGCTCTTAGGTTAAAATAATATGCACTTCGATGTGATTCGAATGTTAATGAACAGGATTTAACTTCATTTTCATTCAAATGCAAATCGATGAAGACTTAAGTTGAATATGGTACACAATTCATCATTCTTCATTTTCATCCAAATGCAAATCGCTGAAGACTTAAGTTGAATATGGTACACAATTCATCATTCTGGGATATAGTGAACGTAATATTATCCATACCTGAAGCCAGGCCAAAAGTGAAGGGACAAACATCAGTGTTGCAAGCAGATGCAAAACAAGCAAGCCGTGCCGATGATGGAAGATCTCTAACTGGGTCTCGCCATAGCTGCCCCAAGATTCTGGGCTGCTAGCACAATTTTTATCCACATTAAAGACCTTACCATCACAAGCTGGATTAAATTGAACAGAACCCTGGAGTCCACTTCCAGATTCAAATCGCTCACTTTGGATGTGGCTGCGAAATGAGGCCATCAAAAAACTGTTTACAAAGACAAAAAATTGGCTCTTAGATCGTGTCACTGATAAATGATATAGGCAAACAATCACAAGCACATGAAAGTGCTAACAAAAAAGAAGTCTTCAACTGGTTACATAGACTAGTGGTACAAGGAGTCGAGATTGCATCAGTTTTCTGCACAGACACACACACTCAGAGAGAAGGGGAAAAAAGAAGCAAATAAGTAAATTAAAAGCGTATCCACCCCGGTGTATGTCATAATCTTAATCTGCATGTTCTCGAGAATGTAAGTTATTCTCTCTTACAGCCCTATATCAAAATTTAAAATAACTTATTGTTAGTCGTATCCTCATACTCTTTGTGCAAATTGTGGACTCTTTTTAACCATATCCCGTATCTTAAAATTTTTTAACATAAATGTTCCGACTCCCATATATGTATCTATATATGACACCGTCATCTGAGTCCGAGTAACATTACATGGTATTACAATCTAAATTATGAAAGGTAAGCAATAAACATAACTAGAAAAGAAAAATAACTGAGTTTGTTTGATTGGAGTTGCTTTTTATGGAAAATGTCACACAACGGTGAAGATGAAATGGCAAATGACAGTGTATTCTTTTTTGTGCGTATAAGAGAGAAAATCTACTTGCGGCCAGTGATTACAAATATTTGTAATTAGTAACAATCCTATATGCAAGCTTGTTTTCCAACTTAGGAAACAACAATGTTCTTAAAGGTTTTTTATCAATATAATTTTAGTTTTGAATTTAAAATAATTTATTATTTATTAGCCTATCCCCATATCTGTGTCCAAATTTTGGAACTTTTTTTAACCATGTCCAAATACCTTAAATTTTTATAAATAAATGTCCCAATTCCCGGATACGGATACCCACAACTGAGTTCGAGTAACAGGGATTGAACTCCTTTAAATAATAATACAATTTAACTTATTAAAGGCAAGTAATAAATCTAACTAGAAAAGGAAAATAAATGAGTGTGTTTGATTGGGGTGTCACTAGAGTTTGGAGTTGTTTTCCGCGGAAACTCACATTCATAGAAAACAATTCCATCTTTGTATGTGTGACATACAAATGGAAATTGAATTGAAATTCTTCCTTTTAAGCATTATTTTGATCAATTTTCCATTGAAAACAATTCTCACCCCCAATCTAGTATTTGTTTTCTCATTTTTCTTTTTCCAACGGAATTGGAAAAATATTTTCCTTTTCCATTTTTCATATCAAAGACACTCTTAAGGGAAATCAAATCTTTTCCTAATCACAATTTAACTCCAATACGGATTGATATATACCTTGTTCTCTCCATAGCTTATTGTTTCACTAACACAAAATTCAACAATTCAAACCAATACTAACCACATATCTCTATAAATTATTATTTTTCACATTTCCCTAAAATCTCTCTCCACTTAAAAACCAATTCCTTCCAACAAAAAGGCTGAAATTTTAGCTCCAAAGAACAAGCCCTTAGTTAAACTAAAATAACATCCCAACAGCTTATCAGGAATAATATTTGGCTTATTAGCAATGGAATACAAGTCTACTCACCTGAAAAGTAAATGAGGATAATATAATTGAGTAGTGTAGTAAGAGCATCCACACTGGTAATGTTAAAATAGGTGGTTAGTGAAGTTGTTAGTTAACAACTAAAAAAAGTACCTACATTGGTGGCTTTAAGGAACTTGTTTAAAGAATCCTTTTTGGTTAGTTGTTAACTTTGTTGTGAACTTTAAAAACAATTTTAACGTTGTGCTAGAATTTAATGTTTTTGAAAAATTCTTCTTTTATTTATTTAATCAAGTTTGACCAATAACTTTTGACAATAATGGGTCCACTTGGATTTGAGTGGATTTTAGTGATTTTGTTTAACACATAAAATGTGATACTTCAATAGTTAAATTTAACTTGCATATGTGGCATTTAAAAACACCTTGAAATGCACTTTATTGCTTATGTGGATAGCTAAATTTAATAACACCAATATGGATGCTCTAAGGACAAGTGCACTTGTTAGTTACATAAATTAAGGTGGTAAGTCAGGCGGTCAATAAAAATGTCACCTGTCAGAACTTAAAAAGTGATGGTTATTTTGGAAAAAGTTCCATGCGTTAAAGTACATGACATAATCTTCATTATAGCAGTAATCAATGAATTAAAGGAGTTGAATACAGAAATTTTTTTAGGTTTTGGATAATTTAGAAACTTCACTACTAGAAGAGACTAGCTCCAACAGAAACGTATTGCTTATTACATATCATAATTACTATTAGTTATTTCTCTGAAAGAAGGTTGCAGAGAAAATGACCCAAAAAAGTGGCATACCTAGAAAGAGCATTGTGGCAATACACAGCATGAGATAGGAGTAATGCAGACAGACCCAATGCTGGATGCACAAAACACACCAGTGTAATAGCAATTAATGCTGTAATAAGCAGGGAATTGGCTTTCAGAATCCTTACCACCTGCTTCATGAAAGATGAGAAAAAGAACTAAAAATTCGGTGCAGATATTTAAATCTCAGAAGGCAGATAGAATGAGAGGAAGCTCCTTGAGAAAGGAGTTGGAAGACATTAATGGCCAACGAAAGAAGCAGGAATATTTGTGTACTTGGTTTCACTAATTTAATAAAACATAAAGACAAAAGTATCATAGGAAGCCTCCATCTAGATGAAGTTCCAATTGGAGCATCTCCAATGCAACATTGTCTACTCTGTGAGAGATAGACACACAGAAACCTACATTTTTACATTTTTCTATCATATTTTCTACCTCTTCATTCTTTTTCCCCACTTGTACCCCACATCACACCGTCAAGAATCAAACATCCCAATTGTCGTTCTACTATTTTTACTACTCGCTTTTTCACTTTTTTTTTTTTTTTTTTGAACTATAACTATATGAATCTCTCTTCTTTTTAACTTTTCCCTCTCTTTTTCTCTACTTCTCTTTCTTGCACCCTCATAAGATAATATGTCTCTCTTCACTCTTTACCCCTCATCATTATTTTTCCCACTTACACATTGCTGCATTGGAGATGCTCTTAGTTGTCTTCAATGTGAGTAAAAGATTACCTTATTAGACAATAGGGTAGCACACAAATTGGAAAATCGATTTAGAAATGAAAAGCAGAACCTTCCTTCCCATGCTTGCCACCTACAAATATGATCTGGTTTAGTAAAACATCAACAGTATTCCAAAAGCAAAACGACTAAATTCTTTACATGACTCCTGTACAAAAACATTATGAGAATGTCACAAGAACTTGTAGGACTGCACCAACATTTCGAAAGGCAGAGAGAGAGAGGAGGGATTACTAACCGATTCTTAATGAAAACATGGGCAGAGGCAGCCATATAGAAAACCAATTGAGAAATATATATGAGAACAATCATGGCCCCATTTGCAATCACATAACATAGTATTGAGACAGAGACGAATCTTATTGTTGGGGGAAGCGGTTGAGAGCTTAAGCATGAAATGATTAGGGCAATAAATGTCGGCAATACAGCGAGGAGTAAAAATGGCTTTGGCATTCTCAAATTTGACTCCACAGCTGACAGCAATGATGGTATAGGCATATCAAGTTCCCAACTACGTGCTTGGCGCATAAGAGCAAAAAATACGATTGCAACGGAAAGACCGCTGATCTACAAAGAGGTAAGCCTCAAAACAGTGAAAAATGTTATCATATATGAATGATATAAGAAACTCAACTACTTTAATAATTATCAAAAGGGAGGACCGTCTGCAACTGTCACAAAAGAAACCCTCAAAAAAAAAAAAAAAAAAGCCTAGTCAACAAGTCACTTACACCAACCACGTTTTCTCTATAATTAATTATTTTACATATTTCACTATAATCTCTCTCCACTTTCCCAACACACTTTCCCAAAAGAAAAATCTCCCTCCAACAAAAAAAGCTACAAAAGTAGCTAGAAGGAACAACCCTTAATAAATCAAGTAGATTTCCATCTTTTTGACTTGCAAAGTCCATGAAGAAGACATTCAAAACTGTTCTCTTCTCTATACAAGTTAGACAAGCTTTGGGGCATAAAACACCAACAGATATCTTCAATATAGGTCATCAAATACACTAAAAGATAATTTTGAGCATTTAATTACATAATCATGTCATTTCTGCTCCCTTGAGATTTGTTAAACAATATTGCCCTTTCAACTGCATGTTTTCCATGTGTTCAGTATTATTCTCAAGTAAAATTACAAGGATTTTTTTCTATTTCCCTAGAAACAAACAAAGAACTTAATTATTAGGAAAGTTTGCTCCCGATTCTTAACCATCAAATGAATTTATTGATAATCAAGATTGTCACGGTTAGAGAATTTCTGCTGTTGGGTGAAAAAAATTGGGCTTTTTCACCAAACAAAAGCAAATAACGTGCAAGTGGATAAAAGAGGCTAAATTTGGCCCGTCATTTGCCAAATTCCCCCGCAATTTTTTGCCCTACAAAATGTTTCCCAACCAATCAAAAGTTGTCATGAGTATGTTCCACCCAAATTCTCCCCCCCCCCCCCAAAAAAAACCCAAAACAAAAACCCCAACCCAGGGGAATTTTTTCCCCTTGGCATTTTCGAAAGGGGGAAAAAGTTAAAATCTTCATATATTAACTTACTTAACGTAAAACATAATCCAACAACAATAATAGATGCATGTTCATGCAAGACATATAATTCTAGAAATTCTTGGTTTCAAAACATGAATTCACCTGAGAAAAATATAAAAGCAAAAATCTACCAGCAGCAGCAGCGATAGAAACACCAATACTAATTTTATATGAGCAATGTGGATCAACCTGCAAAAAATTAACATCAAATGATTCATCTTTATCATTAGGCGGACAAAGCCAACTAAATAAATAGATGTTTGTTTTACCAAATTGTTTTGATACACAAGACAATCGTTAGTTTTATTCTAAGAAATTATACCAATAATAAAACAGCAGTGCTCTCAGAGTCTTGGGTTGAGGTCCAATGTGCTGGAAAAGAGTCAACCACAATTGTTTCAGATTGCAAGTTCGGATATATATGGAGACCAGACGTCGCATCCCAAGCAAGTGCCACAGTTGGGAAACAGCGTAACCTACACAGTCCTACAACCCAATAGAGACCATAAGTTATTTAAGAGTCTTACACATACACAGATACATACAAGTCAAAGTCAAGAATATGTTGCACATTAGTTTGAAGTTTGAAATATTAATGACATGGTCATAGCTTAGTTAAATTTGATTTTCTTAATTACATGGGATTTGATGTTTCTTTTATTTTATCTTGAATTATATATCATATAATACATGTTAATATTATAGAGGGATATTTTGAATCTCTTATGATTATATGGGCTTTTCTTTATATCTATAAACAAAGTAATTCTTTGAAAGTGATTTTCTTGGGAGAATGTGTGGTGGAAAGTTAGAGAGAGATTGCAGAGAAATGTGAGCAATAATTTTTTTTTTATAGAGAGTTTGTGGTTGATATTGAAATTTGACTTAATGACCAGCTCTTTAGCAGACAAAGCCAGAAAGAATAAGCTCACAATCTCATGAAAGTGTAATATCTTTTTACCACTTGGTAGTTATCCTCGTTTTCTGATAAATTCTACAATGTGTACTTATTTATCATTTATCTTAACAAAAAATTTAGGGTATGATGCTGTATTTGTATAGGGAAAAAAGTAAGTAATGGGAAATTTACAAGCCAACAACGGCAACGTAAACATTTTATTTATAATTTTTACATCCTTTTGTTTTTTAACATAGATTTAATATGTTTAGATTAGAAGCAAAGATGAACTTAAAATCACTTCATATAAAAAAAAATTTATTATTACTTACAGGTAAGAAAATCTCAAGATAAATATTTATTTAATTTTTTTATTTGATTTCTCCCGTACAAGTAAAATACATGACTTTTTATGATGCCCAAAATATGCATTAATCTTCATATAATAATCTACCAATTAAAATATTCAACTTTCCCAATAATAATTTACAAATGAAACTGATATAATTACATGAACGCTTAATAAAATTTATTTATTTCTTGATAAATATTAATGAGTCTGATTATTTCCAACAAACTGCGAATAAATCTATTAGAATTCCTATAGTTAATATGTGATAATAATTTATATATCCAAATAATATATTCATAAAATTTATTATTTACAAACAATCATTACTGTGGTTATGAGAGCTCAGCTCATTAAATAGTGTTATTACAAAGCGAAAATATTAAACATGAAGCAATGTCAAAACCCCTGTTGCACATGGGGCCCAGTTCACATCAATGAAGGCTGCTACAATTCCCTTATGAATCCCCAATGGTCAAAAATCCACTTTTGATTTTTGAGAAAATCAGAACCAGAAACACGCTATATCTTGAACATGCCCCGTCACCATTGAGGAAGGTTTACTTTTTTTCTATGAAAGTCTAACATGTGTACATATATTTAATAAACAGGTAGTGGCAAGACCCAAACTAAGCCTTCGCCGTGGATTTGGTATCAATTTAAATATATTCTAATTGATTTTACTTTAAAAAACAAGTAAAATGACCAGAAACATGAAAATGATGTATAGAAAAAATAAATAAATAAATAAAATACCAAAGTAATTTAGAGAGAATTATCAAAACTATAAAGAGAGGGGGTTTAGAATATTCTTACCACTTGTTTCCATGTCTCCTGGCTCTTCAACAGAAAATTCTGATGTTTTACTTCCACACCCCATTGTTCTAAGAGATAACATCACAGGTAGAAGGCCCAAACTAACAGAAAATGTGAGGTTGAATGCAAGGGGGTGATCCTCATTCAAATTCAAGTCCTGTAACAATTAAGACATAGTAATAAGCTGTGGCAATCAAAAGCCAGATATGGGTGTTTCTGCTTTATTACTCGTGCAAACTACATCAGGTAAGGTGTACTTTTTAAGATATCAACCTTTTGTGAATATATAGAATGAATTAGTGACTGAGAAGACAATACTTCCTCTCCTTCCTTTGGATTGAAAAATTGTCCAACTCCCATGGAAGTGGCTGGTGGAGGTCTACCTGAAATGGTCTGAATACAAAGGTCACTGAATGTAAATCAATTTATGCTTAAAATAGGAAATGAGAGAGAAACACATGCATCTGAAGGTACACAGTGAGCTTCTCTAGTCAGTTCTATCTCCTTAGCATTTGTGTTGCATTTATTTCTCTAATAACAAACTAAAATGCTAGCTAATCGTGAGAATCAACAATACCATTCAACTTCAGAAGCATTCTCAAATCCTAGTGAAGCGGCTCATGCCGCTTCTACAACCGCCAAATACATGGAGGGAAGGATGGAGGGGGAGAGAGATAAAAGACTTGACTGGAAGTGATTTTTCAGGTAATAGTGCAGTCTCATTATAAAAACATTGGTACGAAGAAAACCAAGTAAACTGAAGCCCAGTTCTTGCAATTCCCATGTAAAGGTTAAGAAGAAAAAATAAAAAATATCTTTTTGACTGGCTAAGAATGAAACCAACAGAGGCATGAATTTATGCATAAAACATCTAAGTATAAGAGCATATTCCTTTATAAGATTTAACACAGCAAGAGCAAAAGGATTTCTCACATATTTGTCCATCAAAAGGTATAGCGTCTGGCTTAGGTTTTTCTTATTCATACCATAATATATTTCATGTCCCACATATACAGATACAAAAGAGCTGAGCTGAACTGAGCCAAGCCTAGCCAGTCCTTGAGACTAAAATTTTGGCTCGTCCTTGGCTCAACCTTTTCTCAGCCCAAGCTAGCAAAGCAAAAAAGCTCAAGCCAAATTTTGGCTCGCTGTGTCCAACAAAATTTGAGCTTGACCCAAGCTTTAGCCTAGACTTTTTCCTGGCAAGCTAGACTCATGAGCCTTGATTTCCCCTTTTGTTAAAAAGTAAATAAAAAATTACAGAACAAGCTACAGACTGCTTTTTCAAGAAGGGTCCAGACTATTTTTTATTACAGCTGTCTTGGCCTGTATGTCATGCGGTCGCAGGCAACTCAATCGGCGTGGCTTGGCCTGGCCATCTTCCAATTTTTGGCCTTGGCCCGAGTTTCAGCCTGTTCAGTACAGGCCCCAAGCTGGCTCAGTTACCATTCCTACCCACATATATCTCTTACTCTACCCCCTGAATTTCCTTCAAGCTGAAACAGAGACACTCGTGATAATAAATTCTAGTTAAACAGAAGCTAGTTTTTAAAAGAACATCATGAAAAGGGGAAAAAAAGATGATAACCTCTAATATTAATTTCTTCCGTATCCATCCAAGAGAATGCAATGTGTACTAGATGTACTTGGTGTAGAATTGGTTTTGTTCATTGTCTTGATATGCATTAGGGATTTTTAAAATTATTTCTACCAGCACAACGCCACTACCAAATACGAACTGACTGATACATTAATTTGAAGAAAGACTCTGAATCATGATGTACTTAAATGTATTCCAACAATGGACTGTGTGATGTGGAGAAATACTTCTTAAGTCACATCAGAAAACGTATTTCAACAAACAATTTAACAAATTATGAAGAATGTTTCCAAACTTTCCACCTAGAAACTTCTGAACGGCAAAACTTCTTGAGATATGTTATTCACTGAACTCTTGTAAAAAGCATCTCAGTAAATAGCATATCTCTGAAACAGCAGGTAATGATTCCAGTTAAACTCTGATGACAGATTACCGGGCGAGGTGCAACTGAGATCGTCAGGAACCTGAACCCTTGCATATCCCGAGGATCCAACCAGAGTACAGCAGATGGTGGTGCTTGCTCAGTCTGACTACCTGGCTCTACCTTCTCAAACAGACGCGACATTCAGAAACGCAACGGTTTTCAAATTAAAAAAAAATACATCATTCGATGAGGATTGGGCAATGCTATAGTTTATGACATATATACCTGCATTGGAGCTGGGCCTGATGGAATATGCACCATCTTTGATGTGACTTCAATAATCCGTTTATTCATTGAGACTTCCGAAGATAAATTTCCCTTCTCTGGCCAAAGATGGATTCGCACACCAGAACATGGAGAAAGATTTGTAACGAAAACAAAGTGTTTGCTTCCATTTGAACCCTAAACATAGAAAGGGCATTATCATTGTACTTAATAAGTGAACAACATGCTAACCGACCAACTTATGCATGAAGCAATTATCTTTTTATCCAAGAGACATCAAGTTCATTTTCTTCTCAACTTTGGAATGTCATACACGGTACATAGATTTAAAGGCGAGCAGATTAACCTCTCATCGAAATCATGACCTTTACCCAAAGCCTACTAATGCCTTATGGAATATTAGGGAAACAGAAACTCCCAAAAAAAAAAAAATGAGGAAATCATTTAATTGTCAAGAATACATGGACATGAGAAGTTCATGTTAGTGAACTACAAATAAAGCTAACCAGTTTTTCAAGGTCCATCCAGCGTCTTCTTCCATCCATAGCTAAAACAGTGACCATAGTTGTTTGAATGTAAAGGTCTCTTTCAAGTCCATCCCCGTTCCAAACATTGCTCGGACAAGCAGGTATACTGAACAGTTGTGTTCCTGTGACATCGTAACAAGCAATGAAATTTCTAGAAGGCTTGACCTTGGATTACAATAAGTATCCGATCATGGACAAGCCATGCTCCAAACACAAACTAGAAATCATATGCAATGGTCAATATCTGAGCATATGTTCAATTTGGTATTGAACTCGAAAGGCCTCACAGTTACATTTTCTGTCTTTTTAACTTCTTCCTTGAACACAACACAGTTAATACGGTATATATGATACAGGTGAAATAGTTTTCTTAGCTAATTTAAGGACTCATTATAGACACGCAGTTTCAGGTTTACAAGTTGACATTCTCACCTTGATTTGGAAAATGAACTGACTGTCGTACTGATGATTCCCTTAACCAATCAAAGTTCTCTGGAATTCCACTATGGAGCATTTTTGTGAATATGGCAAGTCTTTTTCGTACATCACGTAAAGGTTGACCTGTGTTTTTGTCTATCAAACTAAGAAGAGTGTGTGACACCTGAAAAGTTAAAAATGAGAGTTGGAGTTTGTGCACATTGAAAAATAATGGTTCAACTAGAACTATGAGTCTATGACTCACTTGCACAACTAGCTGATTACACCATAAGATGACCTGATGCTCCATCGACAGCCACACATTTTTCATACTTGTGCTACTCATCATGAATCCATGTGTGGAAGGGACAATTCCATCGAGGGACTCCAATTTTGTTCGCACCTAGTAAAGGAAATTTTACCGTATGTTGTCAGCAATAAACATCAAATAAAGCTAAAGAGTATAGAAGAATAGTATATTCACCAAAAACTAGATATCCACTAACAAAATTACAAGTCAAATGGCAGGGCATAACAGAATTTTTCATAAGAAATACATCAATCAAATATATTAATGTAGGAAAATATCTAATCCCATCACAAATAGGATAGAACTTTTTACCCCGACTTCTTTTAGATTTTTATTTCTTTCCCATTTGAATTAGGATTATCTTTTTCTTTTTTTAAGAGGATCTTCCTAACATAACAGGATTAGAATTTTTAACTCTTTTCTATTACTAAATTAACTCCATATAGGAGTAGGAGTAGGGATTATAGCACCCATATAAAGAGGCAATGTACAAAGTCTTTACATATCCATAATTCAATCATCATTTCAATACAATTCTACAAGTTTTCTTGGTTCTCTCTTTTTCCACCCAAAAAAAATAAATAAATAAATAAATAGGCTTCCGCCACCAAAATTGGTAAGGACAGTTCAAGTGAAGGACACCCCACTGACGACGAACCGTATACATTACTGAGTGAAGACTTGATGAAGTCAGAAAAAGACGTCAAGACGTTCAACAACCCTTTGCTGAATTCGTTCTTGAATTTAGGAGCGAACTGCTACAAAAGTAATGTCAATTTTGACGAGTTACCTTAAGAAGAAGAACAAAGAAACCGGACAATGCATAAACAGATTTTTAGAACATGATTCACCATTGGCAACAAAGTCTCCAGCGTGATCAACTGAACATAGATTATGGGATCAATGAGAACAAGGTATCAAGAAGGCCATTAAATGCTTTAAATATTAGGGTTCCAAAATATGCTTCTCATTGTAAGAATCCATATTTTGTAAAACAAGAAATTCAGATCAAAGTGGTACATAAAGTTCCAATTTCTATAGGGAAGTGCTATAAAGATGAGATCTTGTCTAACATGGTAGACCTGGATGTTTGTCATGTACTTTTGGGAAAACCATGGGATTACGATTTAGACACCATTTACATAAGAAAAGACAGCAGATATGTGTTTTGGGGGTATGATAAATAGACTATTTTACTACCCATCCAAAGCAACCACAAGCCAGTATTCCTACAGACATCTACCAGCTGTTCAATAGTATTTCCGAGGTAAACTGTGAGATCAAACAAGATATTCAAGATGAGCAAGGTGCTACTGATTTGAATACCACAACGAAGATAATAATCCATGATCAATATGAAGATTACAAAGATCTCAAAGTCTATGATAGATTTGAACTCGAAAATGGAAAACTTTCTAGTGAGGTTGCAATTGAATATCCTAAATTTGAGATACAATTTGACAATGAAGCTCAAGTTTAAGAACGTCCAACCCATGACGAAGGTAACGAACTTCTCAATCACAAAGGAAAGAAAGCTGAAATTTGTCAAATCACCATATATCAGAAGTAGGGATTCATGGAAATCTTTTAATTTCTTATTTCGCCCTTGTATTTTTTTACATTTTCTTCAAGTGTACCCTTATTCAATATTCATAATTTAACTAATAAAATTAATTCATTTATCAAGTTATGTATATTATCAAATAACAAACTTTTTGACTTTCACAGTAAATTAAGGTTTCATTTATTACTAATTATAATTACCAAACTATACATACTAATTACAATTAAAATATTTTTGATAAGTGACACGACCTCATTAGAGTATTTATTTTATAAGTCTAAATCTACGTCTAAGTAAAAGATTCATACTTGTTGACTTCTTTTGAAAATTTTCTTTTAAGTCATATTTAGAGCTTGTTGTCTACACCTTTATGAAAAACTAAAAATTTATCAAAATCAATGCCAACCACACATTTTCCACAAAAAAACAAATTTTCACACTTCCCAATAATCTTTCTTTACATTCCCACCACATATTCTCCTTTCTCCTTTACATAAATCTCTAGAGAACAAGCTCTTAATTGTTTTCATCAAATAATGTTTCCCGCAAAATCTTCTATGTTTTTTTGTTTGTTCTTGGCTTCTTAATCATTCATGGTTAATGTTGAATTAGATAAGCTGTTGGTATTAACTTCTATTTCGTCGTCTTCGTCATCATTATCATCATTATTATATTATTCTTTGTTTTACGAATTTCTACTTTTCAAATAAATGATTCAAACATATTAGCAGGCTTCGTTAACTAGTTGACGATAAAAGAATCACTGAACCTCTTCTCAGCCTAAATGTCATCAATAAATTATATAATCATGAGGAAAATAGAGATGGAACGGATTTGAGTCCTCCTAGAATTCTGTTGCAATGATCTTACTGGACTTCAATGTAAAAAATAAGAAACATAAAGAATTTAAAATAACATTGGCAGTGTTTGTCAACTGTATACATAAGGAAGCGTGAATGACTGAATAAAGAATTCTTCCTGGAGATCGCATGAATGGTTTTCATGAAGAAAATAAAATGAGCTAGTATGGAGCAAATTTAACATCAAGCGATACAACAATAGCAGATGATGACTTCAAAAGCAATTCATTACCATTAGGTGTGATGGAAATGCACCACTACCTTCTTCCTCATTGATGGATTCACGTTTACTTTTCGATGCAAAACTTGAGGACAACTTTTTTTCAAGTGGGCGAGAATGATGTAGGACAATATCTAATCCCAACACAACTAGGATAGAATTATTTTTCTTTACTACTTAGGGATTTTTATTTCTTTCCCATTAGAATTAAGATTGTCTTTTACTTTTCTTAATAGAATTTTCCTAACATAATAGGATTAGGATTTTTTTATTTGTTTTTCTGTTAGTAGATCAATTCCTTATAGGAGTAGTAGGTAATATTGTGCCAATATAAAGAGGCACTGAACAAAATGTTTACACATTCAATCTTCTATTCAATAAAATTATACAAGTTTTCTTACAATTGTTTTAGTTTTTCTTTTTCCTTTCTTCTTATTCGAAGAAGAAACAAATACGTTTCCGCTTCCATACATACTTTCTGATGTAGATTAAGAAGAGTATGACAGGATCCATATTAAGAAGTAAACTACAAGGTTTGTGAAGTTTATGAATATAAGTAAGCTCTAGACAAAAGTGACGTTCTTTTATTCTTGGAAAATGCTTCCAAAATGATTTCAAAAGGCAAGCTAATCATCGCTACTCGGTGCTCCTTTTGTTTACACTTAACTGCAGATACACATTTACCTGGTAATCATTATAGCCACCAGAAATGGAGATAACGATAACTTGAGAGAGCAAAGGGTTAGAAACATAACGTCCACTTGGTGAGGTTTGGATCTCATATCCTTTTCTCCATTCAGAATTCACGTGTGTGTAATAGTGCCCCAAGGATGGCTGCAAAGGTACAGGAGGTGACCTAGGTAAAAAGAAAACCACATTACAAGTTTAAAGGTTACTGCAGAGAGATCAAACAGTGTCACAATAATAAAAGTAAAATTTAAACATAAAAAAGGAACTTAGAAAGAAAAAAGAAAATTTACTGGTGTGGGGATGACAGCGTCAAAACAGTTTCAACAGCTGACTTCCTCAAATGAGGGTGCACAATTGCAGCCCTAGCTACAAAACCACCCATAGAGTGACCAACCAGTATAACACTTTTAGGTAAACTCCCAGAGACAGCAGAACCTTCTCTTACTCGAGCATCACGAGACTCTTTGTATTGATCCAAAATCTACAGGCATTAAATAGGTTATAAATTGACAGAACTTTAGAATGTGGTCATACAGATATATATAGAGGAATAATCATGAACTGGATTTTTCATATTGGTCATACAGAAATACAGAGGAACGAACATGAACTGGATTTTTCATATTGGTCATACAGAAATACAGAGGAACAAACATGAACTGGATTTTTCATATTGGTCATACAGAAATACAGAGGAACAAACATGAACTGGATTTTTCATATTGGTCACTGAAGATTATTTTCCAATTATCTAATAGCAAATCGAAACTTCACAAGCAACAACACATGTCAAGTTCATTCACTGGACAATCTTTTCATTATTAATGGGCACAAGACTCATAGCTAAGTTCTTCTATTCACAAAGAACAATCCACCAATGAATGCACGCTACAACCATCACAATTTTATTTCACTAGTCAAGGTTCTACATTGCACTCATCTTGAATTGAAAGAGATTTCATGGTAGAGTAAAATTCGCCATGCGAAACAAACAAAAAGAATAATTACTACTTATTAAAGAAACCCCACAAGGGAGGTATGTCGCACAAGTAGGAAAGACAAATGGCTAGCGAACACAAATAGATTCCACACATAAGTATTAAACTGGCAGAAACTTCAACAGTTTCAGCCGAAGAAAAAACAAAAAATTCTTTCGGCCTATATTATAATTTATTTTGATCATGCAGATAATTATTTCTTTTTTTCTAGCATGACAAAAGTCAGGTACCACAAGAATTGCATTATAGTCCAACTGCAAAAGACAAGACCCTTCAAGGATGATATGCAAAAGTGGCAAAATGATACCCTGTGAATGGCATAAACTACATATTCTGTGTGTTCTTGAAGTATCCGACCATCCATTGCAGAATGTTCACCTTCAAGATCCACAGCAAACCAATCAAGCATGGAAGTGTATTGACTTGGTAATGGAATGCTTGCAACATCATTATCTAGTCCGCTTCCTAGATTTAAGGAAGCTTCTTGGTAAAAATTATGCTCGAGAGGGCCTGCCTGATATGCCCTATCTGATTCTGCAGCCACAGACCTCACCTATAATAATGAGAGGAAGTGAAAAAACAAGAGATGGAAAGTATCAAATTAAGCTTTTAAGCATCTTTAATCAATTTACCAATACAGCATTTTTGCTTTCATCATTACAACATTACATGAGAATTCGGAATAAAATATGTTAGCTTTTATATGGAATCACAACAAGCATACAAGAGTATTATCATATAAATTAGCCACCCCCAGTATTCTTAAGAAATTTGTTTACTCTACTTCATCTATTCACAAAATGTTCCTTCTAACAAAAGCAAATTTACACACTCACCAATAAATAATAATACTAATGCAATTTTAACGTCACTTGTGATATGAAAGTAGGCATAGCCATTGTATACTGTACGGTTCAATTCCTCTTAGGAATCTGTTCAGCCACAATCAAGCTTTCTGCAAACTTTGGTTACCAATTGCCGCAGAAAATTACCCCAGAGTATGACCTACAAAGAGAGATAAATAAGCAGAGACTTGCCTGTTTGTAGCTTCCACCATTACCAGGGATAAAGAGAACAGGAACTCCACTGAGCTTCTTAAGGTGCTCATTAAAATCAATTTTTCTCCATCCTTCGTGGTACAGATACAAACCATACTTAGATGATGACGTGTTTGCTGGTGTGGAGATAGGGATATAAGTTGGATACATATAGGTCATGATACAACCATTTGATATTGGCCGCAATAAACCATAAAGACCCACGAGGCCAGTCCACATGGCAATAATAATCACTATCACCAATCTACATTTGGCTTTAAAACCTGTTATATTTGGGCTACCTTTAACTTCCATCATCAAATTCATTTTACCAATCAACTGTTGCAGGCAGGGACAGAGCCAGCACGGCTCTAGTGGGGGGCAGATGCCCCTGCTTGAGTTTGGTCGCAGTTGTTTTACTGATTACACTTCAGAGGCGGTCAGACCTAGGCAATCATAAAACCATAAACAACCACAGCAAAAGAGGGGCATTGTCAGAATATCCAATTGCACAACGAAGATCCACAGAAACAAAGAAATCTAAGCAAAATAATAATATTATTAATAACAAAAACAACTCTTGCAGAAAAAAATAACAAGAAGAAAATCTAAGGAGCTAGAAGAAAAAAATGTGATGAAGCTAGATGGAATCTTTAGAATCGGATACCTCTTTCCCAGACAGTTAAATAAATCTGAAATCTACATTCCACGTGTGATGATTAAAAATAGAATATTTGTAGAAATCGCTGTAAAACGGTACCAAGATGTGATGAAAAAAAGTCTCACTTTAAATTTCCCTCTTTCCCTAAACCCCTAAATTATTTCGGATTGTCTGCTTAATTCAAGGAAGAAAATGTTATGGAAATTCGAACTTATTAGGCAAGCAAAAATCACATGCCAAGAGATTCAGTTCCAACCGAAGCAGCTGAGAGCCGACCTGTGCTTCAATTTTTATGGCAACTTCATAAATCTGAGAGACAATAATCCAAAATGAAACAACGAACTCCACATAATGATGGCAACAATGCAAAAATTCAGCTTCAGTTCACATATGAAGCACGCACAATTGACTCAAGTTTGATCGACTTACTCACAAATTAGCTAGAATTCAAACTTGATGTGTGAGTTCAGTCAACATTGAGTTTAGCCCTTGAAATCGGTGGCAAGATAAGCAAATTCAATTCGGGATTTAGGGTTGAGAAGAGGGGAAATTCTTGCTGAGTCTTTGCTTGCCTCAGGGAGCCGAAGCCGAGAGAAGCTTTGATGAGTAAGAGAACCGAGAGGGGGTGCTGCTTCTTCGGCTTCAGTGCCTCGGATTCCCCCCCCCCTTCTTCTCCATTTTTGGGCCTCAATTTTTCAATCATTTACATTCTCATCCCCAACCTTTTAATATAAACGAATATGTCTCCAGTCTTTGCAAAATTTGCAATTTCTTCCAAATGTATATATTTGATTGGTAAAATGTTAGGGTCGTACTTTCAAAAAAATGTTAAATGTTAGGGTCGTACTTTCAAAATAATGTTAAGGTTCCTTTGGCAACCATTTAATAAAATCCTATTATTATAACTGAAATTAAATTTAAAATTCACCTCACTTAAATTACCAAAAAATAACATTTGTATATAATTATTATAAAACAATCATGTGAAATTTACAAAGTGTTTGGCAAAGATCCAGATTATAATATAGATTATAATCTGTGACGTGACATCATTTTATTAGTTGTTTTGTGTAAAAAGTCAACAATTGCGGACTTTCAATTTTTGATTTTTTGAAAAAAGTGAAACCAATAAAATAATGTCGTGTAGCAGATTATAATTAATCCAGGTTATAATATGGCAGAGTTGCCAAACACATTGTTAATTTACAATTTTATTTTTACACATGTGTAACCTTTTTTACAAATGTGTAATGCTTTATATATTCTCATGTGATGCGAATTTAAAACTTTAATCACAAAATAGAGTTATTAATAATCACACAAGTTTGAAAGCAATAATTCACATCAATTCTATGAGAAATGAACTTCTTGCTCTTGGTCGATCACATTTCATTCTAAACTTTGCTTCTTGTACAACACAATTCCATATGACAAACCTGAAACCAAAAATCCGTCAATCTCAAGTCTTCTGTGGGCACACCTATCATGAGCGTATATTTTTTTAGCAACTATATTATCATTTAATATGCGGACCAATACCACCATTAATATCAATTTAATAGTATTTCGTCTGATTATTTCTGAGACTCAATGTGCTTGTGTTCCTGGACGTCTAATCACTGATAATATCTTAATTGCTTCTGAGACTATACATTATTTGGAACGGAAAACTCAAGGCAAAGAAAGATATGTTGCTTTGAAAATTGATATTAGCAAAGCCCATGACAGTCTTGAGTGGGGATTTCTTGAAAAGGTTATGACTCGTATGGGGTTCTCTAGGCAGTGGATTGATCTTATCCTCATGTGTGTTTCCTCAGTTAAATATTACATCTGGGACCAATTATACCGAAGAGAGGGGTACGACAGGGTTGTCCTTTATCCCCCATCTCTTCATCATTTGTGCAGAGGTATTGTCTAATATTTTAAGGCGGAAGACGGAAGCTGGGCTTTTTCATGGTTGTAAGGTTGCCACAGGTGTGCCTTCTATTTCTCACATATTCTTTGTTGATGACAGTCTCTTCTTTTTTCAGAGCTAACACGTAGGAAACTAGGATCATCAAAAATTTATTGCATGCATATGAGCTTGAATCTGGCCAGTCGATAAATTTTCAGAAATCCATCATTTCCTTTAGCTCAAATGTTCCTATTGACCAACGCCATGCCATTTGTACATCCTTGGGAGTGGGGGACGGGGGTGGTAATGAATTCTATCTTGGATTGCCATCCTTGTTGGGTAGAAAAAAAGAGGGAAATTTTATCATTCATTAAGGATAGAGTTCGGCAACGACTGAATGGGTGGAAGGAGAGGTCTTTATCAAGAGCCGGCAAACGGATTCTCTTAAAATCAGTAGCTTAGACTATCCCCTGCTATGCTATAAGTGTTTTTCTACTCCCGACTATTCTTTGCGTGGACATTGAACGAGCAATGAATGCATTTTGGTGGAAAAATAATAAAGGTGCAACTAAGGGAATCTCGAAGATGCGGTGGGAAAGGTTGTGTTATCCTAAAAAGCGAGGGGGCTTGGGATTCAAGCAGATTTATGAGATGAATTTGGCTCTCTTGGGGAAACAAGGCTGGAAATTTTTAGTTGATCATCAATCTTTAGTCACCAAAATCTTTAAAGCTTGTTATTTTCCTCATACGGATTTTTTACAAGCCAAAATTGGGTACAATCCTAGCTTTGTTCGGATAAGCATCATGCCGAGCCAACTTCTCTTGAGGAAAGGAACCCGGTTTAGAGCTGGCATTGGATGTAATGTGAGGGTTTGGAGAGATCCGTGGCTACTCGATGATGAGGATGGTTATATTTCTTCTCCTATTATTTCGGTCGGTGAGGATATCACTGTGAATCTACTCATGTTGCCTGGTGTTTTTAGTTGGGATATGGATGTTATTGATGACTTATTTAATCTTAGGGATAAGGCCTTAATCTTGCAAGTGTCGCTTGGATTGAGGAAGGCTAACGATAGGTTATTTTGGAAGCATGATGTCAAAGGAGTTTACACAGTGAGAAGTGGATATTGGTTGGCCCAAAACATTCACCATGGTGATCAACTTCCCCTGTCAATCGGCTATGGAGCCTCATTTAGAACCTTAAGGTGCCTCCAAGGATCAAAAACTTCCTATAGAGAGCGTTCTCTGATGTTCTCCCTACACTTCACCAGTTGCGTGCGAAGAGAATTAGTGTTGAAGGTTAATGTCCAATTTGTCTTGTTGAGAATGAAACCACCCTGCATTGTATTGTGGATTGTGGCTTTGCTTGGTGGGTATGGTCAGCTTCTTCGATTGATTTTCAGTGCAGTGATGCTCAAAACTTCAAGGATTGTCTACTATTTTTCCTTGGCAAAAGCGATCAAATTGGCAGGGAGAATGTTGCTATGCTTTGTTGGGTTCTTTGGCACAATAGAAATGAAGTTGTTTGGCATGGAAGATCACTTATGCCACTTAAGGTAACTTCTTTGGTTAACCTTTTGTATAATCAGTGGAATGAGGCAAGGCTGCCCCAACCCAAGGAAGAATTGAATCTACGCCAAACATTGTGCATTGAAGATGTCCGACTGCCGGTTCCCTCAAGATGAATGTGGATGCTGCTACTTTTCCAAATCAGAATCTAGTTGGCGTTGGCTTGATCTTGCAAGACGAGGGAGCGTCTTTCTAGGGTGCTAAAGTTGTTAAGCCGAGGGGTTATTTGATGTGAAGTTGGCTGAATTAATGGGAATATGTGAGGCTTTAGCTTGGATTAAGGAAATGAATCTCTCTCGAGTCACGATGGAGATGGACGCATTGATTGTGTTTGAAGCCCTTCGTTCAACACATTGATTTGTCTCCTTTTGGTTTAATCCTGGACGACTGTAAGCTTTTGGTCTTAGAGCTCAATGGTATAGAGTTCGCTTGTGTTAGGAGATTTATGAACCAGGTTACTCATACGCTTGCTCGAGCGGCTAGTTCTTTGTCATGTCTTAGATCTGTTATTTCATTTGCCCCTACGTTGATTGATAACGTACTCCAATTTGATTATGTTAATGAATAAAATTCTTCTTTTCAGGGAAAAAAAAAAGTATTTCATTATCTAAATTGAGCTATAGTGTACTTTTCCCGTATTGACTTGAGCCGAAAATTTTAAAGATCATAGCATCTATTAACATCAAACATAATGAGAAATAGCAAATAGATAAAGATGAAACAATGCACACGTAATAAATTCTGGAAATGAAATAAATCACAATATTACACACATCTATATATTTAATTAAATTAGAGGTGATGCGGTACCATTTGACTGTAATTTTCCCACCCAAAATGTTTTAAGTAGGGTCTTTTTGGTCATTTTTAACTATTTTGTGGTAACCAATGTAGCCACTTTGATATTTATCCATTTTACTTTTTGGTTTTTAATTTTTGTTCCTTATCTGAATATTCTCTTGGCCTTTTTCTCTCTCATTAAAGAGTCATCATCTACCATATCATTAATTAAATTGATAATAAAGAGTCCTCATTTGGTTTTGTTTCTTCAATTCGTTTTACTTTTTTGGTATAGAGATATTAAAGTTATCAATTTCACTATATTTTATCAAACTGTGACTTCTTCATATTTATTGTTTGCAATTAATTAATCTTCTTTTATTATTATGATGACATGGTTTTATAGTTTATATTATCTGTGACGATCTAATATATTCGTAAAAAAATCATAAAAATATATATTACTACGCAAGACCATCGGGCTAACAATTATTTCATAATATGTAGGATCCCTCTTCCATTGTGTATCATAAGATAAATAAATTTATACGTTTTCTTGATGTCATTTAATTGTAAAAATGATCTAATACTATATGGTATATGGCACTATATGAACATGTAGCGTGTGTCGACATATACTATATGATTATATGACACCATATAGTGCCATATCATATGATACTAGATCGGATTAATTGCTTTCAATTTACTGTACAATATAATTATTGTAAGATGACGGCAATGGAAACGAAAATTTATTTTTACTTATTATTTATCATATAGTTCATTAAAACTAAATATTAATATTTATGTAGATAATTTGATAAGATATCTACCTGTGCAACGCACGGATAAAAATCTAATTGTAGTTACAACGAAGAATTCATACAGGAATTAAAATACCTGATCGAAGGGTTCACTTAAAGAGCATACAAATTGGGATCCAATACGGTGATATCTCCAATAGCAATATCCACAGTAACTTGTGACGTCAAAACAATGCAATTGATAAGACTTCTTTTGAAGGATGAATTCTGACACAGTACCAAAACGTATGGTAAGATGTAATCGTCGAATGAGATAAAACAAATTGAGAAATCTAAACTTCTTTTTAAGATATTTTAAATGATGATGGAGTAATAAATGAAGAACAATAATATTCAGATTGAAAAACTTCAATGCCAAAAGCCAGTATTTGTTGCCTTGATCAAATATACCTCAAATTGAATGACTTGATTCTGCTCTACAATAATGACTCTAATGTGTAAAATAGAGTCCACAAATAACATCAAATTTCAACTTCAAGAGAGAAGGTCTTCAATAATAGTTTTTTATGGAGTCCATTGGACACCATGTATTATGGTGTCCAATGAATTATGTGGCAAACTCTCATTTGACACATTGAGCCCCAATATGTCCAAGGAGAGCCTGCCACATAATCTATTGGACACCATACATGATATATAATGGACTCCATAGAATGTGTACTTCAATAATTATTAGAGGGTTTGAAAACACGTATGGATGGCAAAAGATAAGCAAGAAAATAATTTTTTTTTGGTCAAATTGGAACAATTGTCTTGTATCTATAAAACTAATTTTTTGCAATTTAGCTTGTAATTTAGTGTATAAATAAAGTGTTTGATAAGGTTATGTTGATTTTATTCGAAAAAAATTTATATATATAATGCTAGAAAGTGTCAATGGATTTGGAATAAATCAAGTAGGTGTTAAAGAAATCATCTAAAGCAATTAATAAGGGTAATTGACTTAACTCTATAATTATCACATGGTAGTCACTATAGTTCTTATGGAGTAAATAACTTATTGCTATAATAAACTCTACCGTGTTATAGAATTCTTTTAAACTATGAATTGTCACTTATAATTTGATACACTAATATATGGATGCGAAATTCTTTCTCTTTTCTCCTAAGATATATTAGAAAGGTACGCACTAACTAAATGAGATATAATTGGCAATCTTGCAACATTTTAAAAGAAGACGAATTTGACTAAAATTTTCTTATCTGTATTTTAATTTTATTTATTTTTCTATATAAAATATATTTTAATTTCATTAAATATAGAATGCACAAGGTACTTTTAATTTATATATAAACATTTCATGAAATTAGTATATTTAAAAATCTGTCTTTAGAAATATGTAAAATGAATAATAAACAATAAATATTTCAAATATTAATAGATTGAGGAAAATTAAGTAAAGAGGAACCAAGCGAATAAAAAAATAATAATAAAGTAAAAGAATATTATTCATTGCATTAAACTTAAGTGAAAAAAGTGGTTCGAATTGGTCTCTAGTGGTTAACATACTTGTATTTTAGGTTAGATATCTCAAGTTTGAACCACACCCACACCTCCCTAAATTCCTGCCCCCTCCCGTGTAGCCCTCGTATATTAAATAAAAAAAAAACTAAGTGAAAAAAATTCTAGGACTATATGACTACCCCAATACTCAGTACTCCACACATTCAATTTTGCCATTTGTAGTATTTGAGGCCCACTTGACCACCTTACTAAGTGTTTAAGCTTTAAATTTTTAATCTGTTTAGTATTTTTTTCCCTTTTCCCCTTTTTATACTTAATTTCTATAGTTTTGAAGATTTAACAAAATTTGTCCCTTCATTAGCAATCGCAATATATGGCATGCCTCTTTTATTTTCCTGCAAGAACAGATTAATCACCATTGATTTGTACCAACAAAAGAAATTAATATTGCATTTTTCCCCGTGGAAGATAGTTTCCCACTTTTGATCATGTGACTATATTTTATAGGGGGCCTAGGTAATTGGTTTTCCAGGGAATTAGAATTTCATATTTCTTAAAATTATTTGGATAATTTTTAACTTAAAAAAATGTAAAAATTGCAAAACATGTACGTGAATCAAGAATTTTTATTTTTCTTTTATTTTCTTTTATTATTATTATTTGGGGGGGGGACATTTTATGTTACACTAGTCTTTCACCCATGCGTTGCATAGGAAGACTATTTCCAAACGAAAATATAAGACTATTATATAGTAAGCAAAATATTTTGTAGACATCAAATGTACATAACATAATCAGTAATTGTACAATTAAGTTTGAGTATTTCACAAGCTAAACGAATAAAGATACGAAACAAATTTGGAACTTCATGCACAATGACATCTAAAAATTTATTGTGGAACATACATGAAAATTTTAAATGATTAAATATGTAACTGAATCTTCAGATAAAAAACTTACACAATACAAAATAAACAAAGTAGGTAGAACAATAAATACAAAAAGTAAATAAATAATTTCAGAAATGTTTATACGCTACAAGAAGTTGGGCCTATTGGGGCGACTTTGAAGTCGCTCCCGTGTGTTGGGTTCTTTAGAGATGACATTTAATTGTCGCTGCTATAGTCTTTGGAGGGGGTGGGGCAGGGGGAATAACAAAAAACTTGAAAATTAATTGGGAGTCAAATTGCAACTTAGAATTAGGGTTACTCTATTTCTTCCTCGTTGACACTCTCCAACTCCGCGCAGCATCCTCTTGTACCGCCACCAAAGACTCGTCCGCTCCGCGCAACCTCTTCTTGTGCCGCTACCAACCGCCGTTCTTGTCCACCTCCTCGTCGATGACTGCGCCTCCTCTCACCTCCTCTCATCCCCTTAGATCTTCTAGACTTCTTATGCCACCACCAACCGCCGTTCCTATCCACCTTCTCCCTGTCGATGACTGTGTCATTCTTGTTCCCCATTTTTTCTTTGAATTTCTTTCTGAATTTTCCCCTTCTATTCCCTTCCAATTGTGTTCGGCTCTCTTCACCCGTCTGGCCACTCCCTGCCTCTCTTGATTTTCAGACCTCTGTTTTTCACCAAGGAGAAAATCGTCCTTGCTGGCTGCGATGAGGTTTGTATTTATGAATTTATTCTCTATTATTTGTTAATTTTATTTGGTCAAGATTTAATATGCTATGTTCTTCGTATTTTTGGATATGCTATTTAATTCTCTTTATTTTTTACTTTAAGTTTTCTATTTTAGTTCCGCAGTTTTGTGCTTCTACGATAAATGGAGAAGCGAACGTGTTGACATTCGGAGGTACATTTGTGTGTTAAATTTCAAATGCTTTCTTCAGGGAAATTTGTCGACATAGGTATTTGAGAATCTTGATTTTGACCGTATATTTATGTGTTGAATATTTTGTAAGTGCTCTCTTTCTCTATCTGAAAAATGATTTTTCATAAGTTAATACATATTCTAATGAGAAATAAATTGAACCATAGTAGTTAGTAATCAATGTTGGTTTATGTTTTGTGCTTTTACAGTATATTGGTATCATTTATCACTTTCAAGATTTGGATTCTTAGTTACATGAATCAGAATTCTTAATTCTAAGATACTTGACTACAATTATATTATCCTACATATTTAAAAGTCCATAAGTAAGTATTTCACACTAATGATATCTTTATGCAGTCTATTGCAGCAGTGCCATCTTTTTTATGTGCTGATGCATTCAACAAGTTCCTGCCATTTGTGACTAGATTTGCTACTGGGTGTATGTTTTGGATTGTTATTGCTGATGTTCTTCCAAAGGGATTCAAGCATTCAAGGTAACTTGATTTACACCCTAAACAGCTAAGTCTCAAGCTATAAAAGCTAAATGCTAATATAAAACAAGACTCTATTGTTCCAATTTTGTAAATAGCTTGTGTTGCAAATATTTATTATATTCAATGCCTAGGTACTCCTGTTTAGCAATCTAGACCAAATTTATCAAATGCAATTGTCATGCATTAACATCCTACATGTAGAATTCGAAAGAAATCAAGACTTTTGTTGAGAAGAATAATTGACACAAAGTTTGGACAAATACAAAAAAACTCCTTGCTTCTTTCTCTTTTAATGGACGCCACCCAGCGCTCTTGCACTCAAACTTGATTACATGTTCTCAAATCAAAAGTGACGATGATCCACAAAAAGGGAAAAAAGTGATTTTCTTGTAACTTGGAGTGGATATTAGGCATCGTTAGATGTTTTATCTAGAATGTCTAGCATTTTGGTAAGTAGATAGTTTTGCTGAGCATCTCAATTGAGCCGCACCTTTTGAAATGATGTATATTAGAGGATATTTTGATGTTAATGAGATTTTCAGCTTATTTATGGTTGATATATTAGAACCAAATTGATTAAATTACTCGGCGCGAGAAGGTTATAACTTAATGAAACAGTAGGTAGAACAAGTATTATTTTAGTATAGTCCAACTTATAAGTGCAAGTGATAGTGTAAATATGTAATCCAGCCACTTTACAATGTTCATGATTCAACCAAATTGATTAAATTACAATGTTCACGATAGTGGACGAATATATATTATTCTTATACGGAAAAACATACCTAGTGAAATTTGAAAATGCATTTAATGGAATTCCTGTTGACATCAGATTACCTGTAAAGCTTGTACTGTCTCGTGGGCTTCAGGTATAGTCAACAGCCTTATCTGCGACCTTTGATGATTCCAATTAATGAATCACTTCAATTAATTGATAGCTGATATTGCACACTATATGAAACAGCTTCAGTTTATGCTGAAAATGATAGCTGATTGGTTGGTTGATACTTGGATCATAATTATCATTTCATCTTTAGGTTCTTATTACTTTCTGCAATTGTACTTGTACAGATTTGGCCATGTTTAACACAATCTTCAGCCATGTGTGAGCAAAATTTATTCTCCGTTTTGCTAAATTTATTCTGTTATTATCTATTGGCTAGGTTCTCCCGCTTGTGCTACCCAACCTTGAGACTTATTTGCAACTTCTGGAGTCTGAAATGCAACTTGAGGAGCAGAAGATGAAAAGAATGAGTTGAAGAGGCATGAGGCCTCCTGGCTTGTATATGGAGCCTTGATCTTAAGAAATGCTTTATTAGTTACTTATATGTTGTTATTATCATTTTTAATTTTTATTTTTTTGCTAAAATGATAATTCTAGGAACAGAAAAGCAATTAATGATATGACATTAATGCTCAACTTATTAGTGGTTTTGTACTTTATAATATTTAGGCACTTAGGGGATGTTTGATTCAATTTATGGTAGTTGATTTATAAAGAGAAATTATAAAGATGTGAAATGAGTGATGTAGATTTAATAGAAGTTTGAAATTTGTAGTTATAAATGAGTAGTTGTCAAATCAATAGTCAAATCAGTGGTAAATGGGATTATAATGTGTTTTGTTAAAGAGTATCAAACAAGGGCTTAATTCTGTAAATTGTTATAATTTATATGCTTGTAAAAATTTTATGAGTTTCTACAAAGTAATATGTGTCAAAAGAAGGTAAGTTGATAGTTATTTTATCTTTCAGAAAAGTCTAAGAAGTCATAGGTGAAACTTATCAATGGCCTTCAATTCTGTTATTGCCTTGGGAAATGGGGACTTCTCATGCTTTATGAAGTATTTGGGAGGGAGTTGATGGAATGTTTGCTAGTACTTAGAGAAGATCAGTATTTTCAATTCATAAGTTAAATGGAAACACAATTTTTTCACTTATAAGGCTGCACGTCTCTCACATTGATTCCCATCGTATTGGAGACTCTGTCAATTTGAAGAGTATGATTTTGATTTTTGAAGAATGATTTTGTGAAAAGTGTTTTTTTAAAATTCATAGAGTTTAGATTATTGACAGCTAATTCAAGTTTCTGTGTGCCTTTTAAATATCTTATAAGTGATTTATAAATCTATAAATGATACTGGATATGATTCTAATGTTTATTGTTCCATTTTCCTCTACAGAAATTCTGAGCTGAATATATGTGCTTTTAGGTTAGGTGAATTCCTTGTTTTGCTAAATTGAACTTAGTTGTATTATGTTTCCATATATGAACTATTAAGCATGATAACAAACTTTGGCTTAGAGATTAATGGCAGATGCACATTGTGATTTGTGTCTTTTTCTTTTTTTTTTATAAAATAAAAATTGATCTAGAGGGCGACATTGTCGTCCCTATAGATATTTTTTAATGACCAAAAAGGCATTTTGCCGCGACACGTCACCCTTATAAATAATCTTATAGGGCCGACATAATCGTCTCTATAAGTACAATATCTATAGCAGCAACTAGTCGCTCCAATAAATCAGAAGCAGCGAGCTTGCTGGGACGACGGCCTTGAAGCGACTTTGTCGTCTCTATAAGTCAACTAAAGCGACAAGTGGGCCTATAGGGGCGACAAATTTGCCCTACTTCTTGTAGACGTGTGGCGTTGTAAAAACTCATTTGTGAACATATATGACATATAAGAGTTTCAGGGGCTGACTATAAAAATATTTTCTTAACGTAATGATACTACACTCTCAAATAACAACGGGCAAAATTATTTTTTGATAATTACAATTTTAGTAGATAAATTTAAGCATTTATTCAATAAACTCTTAAATAGCTAGCATTTTAACGTTTGATTCTTTAAATATATAAATCAAACCAATAAATCTATCATAATTCAAGATATTGTTAAGCTAGTACGATAAAAATCTTCGTTACGGCAAATTACATGTGATTAGTTTATAGGGTTATTTTATTACGTACGGTGTTAAAACCGTAAAGGTTTATGCGAATATAAGACAAAAATTGATCACTACTTTGACATCTGGTGGAATTATCTTGTAAGACATGCACTTGACGGGTGATAATTGGACAATTTATCTCACATGTGGGTTGTCCAATTATCAGCCCTTGAAGTGTACGTCTTGCAGGTGATTAATTTTGCTATTTTCCTAGCTATATATTATACAAAATAAGGCTATAGCCATTATTGGATAAAAATGTTCATTTTATCAAAATTACTTTGATGTCATCTCCATCACTGTTGAATCATGGAAAATTAAATATCAAAATTTGAAAGCATTTAAAACTCTATATCTTCCATAAATCAATTTTCCTAGACAGTCTATCATTTTACGTTCAATTTCATCCTCGACATGTTAACCTTACGCTGTTCTGTTAAACACTGAAAGCATCAATTCTGACCACAACTTTGTCAGGAATTTGCAAATCTGTAGCCCCGTTTGATTTATCTAATGGAAACATTAACTTAAAAAAAAATTCCTCTACATATAGGACATGTGAATTACGACTGAAGTGGTCACTGGCAAATTTTTATAAATTAAAAAAAAAGGAAGAAAAGATTAAATTAAATAATAAATTAAATATTAAAAATTACTTTCATTCTTAATTATCTTTCCAAAAAAAAAAAGTATTTAATTAATGAAAAAAATTAAAAACCAAATATCTTGATGTGCATATGCATGTCTGGCACCAATGAATTACGCTGTTTAAATAAAAAAGAAAATTAAGCATCAGTTTAGGTGACATTAAATGTTATACTAAGTAAGAAAGTCTCTGTGTGTGCTCTCTCTATGGTTTGTGCGTATTAGGGTTTCTACCATCACGTGTGGTTTTCATCGACTGATCTGGTCGTCGGTTCATGTTTACTTCTACTTTTCTGTTGTTGGTGTTCGTTTGTAGTGTCTGGGGGATCACATGGATCTCGAGGAGGTGCTATAGCTTTACGAGTCCTTGTGACACGATCAAGATGAGAATCCAGTGGTGCAGTTACATGACGACCAGTGTGAGAAGGGTATCAAGAATTTAGATTTTTGTCTTGTTGGGAAGATTTGGGGGCAAAAGTCAGTGAATAGGGAGGCTTTTGAAAGAGTCATGAGAAACCTTTGGCAAGTGACGCGGAGTTTTTCGGTGGAACAACGAAACGAGAGGAATGCTTTTGTTTTCAATTTCGGTTCCCTGATTGGAAGAAGGCGGGTGCTTGCGGGTGGTCCTTGGTCTTTTAACAACCAACTTATCTCTCTCCAAATGCCGCAGGGTGTTGGGGACATTGGCAGTATACAGTTCCATGATATTTCTTTTTGGATTAAATTAATGTCCCATTAATATGTATTATAGAAAATATTATGAGAACCGTGGGGGCGTTGATTGGTCGGGTGGAGGATGTCGACTATTCAGGGATGTTACCATGCATTAGGGTTCGACTGGACTTATAACGAACGCTTAAACAAGTGGTAACGGTGCACATAAATTCTTTGGCGAAGGACTTCACGTTTTTTATTCAATATGAAAGGACGCCGGATTTGTGCTTTCGTAGCGGGTTAATTGGACATAAGTTTTCGGATTGTGAAGGTGAAGCTAGACTAGAAGAGGGGGCGGGAAGTTGGCAAACAGGTTCTAGCGGGGAGAGCGGAGGAGGGGGATCGTCAAAACTTTTCTACTGGGTGGACTAGGGGTCGAACTGAGTCTGTGAAGAATGATATTGGCCTGGAAATCTCTAGCAGACGTCCGGATAGAGAGCATGTTGCAGATAGTGAAGATAATGGTGCGAGAGAGGAGAATATAGAGGTTGTCCCTAGTGGAAATTGGTCCAATGAGAATATCAATTTGGTTGGGGTCAACCGGGGGGACAACACACTTGGTTCTCAAAGGATTTTGACAGTGGATATATCAAATTTGCAAGAGGTTGAGGTTTAGGAGAGCTGTGTGATGAAGGGTCTGGGTGTAAAAAATAAAGGAAATGCAGTGGGGGACTCGGGCAGCAAAGGGAATGGAGGGAAAAAATGGTTGAGGAGGAAGCGAGTGGAATATGGGGGGATGCATGTTTCGCCTTTGAAGCTGATCAAAGGTAGGGGGCTTCACATTAGTCCCTCAAAGAAACAAAAATTACCAGCTTCTTTGACGAACCCCATCCACGTTAATAAGAAGGGAAAGATGAGAGGTATAGTGAGACGAAGGTGGAATCGATTCATAAAGAACTGGCGAGTCCTGCTCTACAGGACCGCCAGACGCAATGATTTGCTTGAGTTGGAATGTACAAGGGCTGGGGAACCCTTGTGCATTAGCATCATTGCGATCTCTTGTTCGCAAACACTCCCCTAGCCTTGTCTTCCTGTCCGAGACACGGTTATTGAGCAATAGGGCAGAAAAGATCCATTGTTCTTTGGGTTTTGGTGGTTGCTTTAATGTTGATTGTAGGAGGTGGAGTGGAGGGCTTATGCTTCTATGGGATAACTCCATGAGTGTTCAGGTTCGTTCATTCTCGGATAACTCCATGAGTGTTCAGGTTTGTTTGTTCTTGGTGGGACACATTGCGTGTGCTCTTCCGATCTCACCATTATCAAACATCCGAACTTGCCAGACTGGAGATTTACAAAATTCTATGGTAATCCACAAACTGCCCTCTGAGAGGATTCATGGTATCTCCTAAGGTATCTTAACGCCCAAGAGTCACTGGCTTGGCTCTACTGTGGACATTTTAACGAGACACTATATACCCACGAGAGGATTCGAAGTGAGGGCCGGCAATTGTTATACATAGAGAGATTCAGACAAACTATTGACGATTGTGAACTTGAGGACTTAGGATATACGGGGCATGCTATGACATGGAATAATAAACGGGGTGGCAGGGGAAATGTACAGGTCAAATTGGATAGGGCCTTTTGTAACGAGGAATGGCGGTAGAGGTTTATTAATGCACTTGTGGAGAATTTGGCCTTTGGTAAGTCGGATCATCGCCCCATTATGATTCGGTTGCATGGGTTCCATGTTGAAAATCAGCAAGGAAGGAAGGAATGGCCTTTTAGATTTGAGCCACATACGATTCGAGAGGAATAGTACCAATAGTTATCTTCCCAGCCTTTGGATGATTGGACCATTGAACCCGAGACAACTAAAGCTTTCCAATCGATTCAATCGGAAGCTTGATGAATGCTTGGATATTTTGAACCAGTGGAACCGGCGGCATTTTAGAGGGCGGCAGCGGCGGTTAAAGGAGTTGTATAAGTAAAGGGATGGCTTACTGAGCAGTGGGCAGGTAGCGGAATCTATGGAGTTGATTACATACTTGGAGAGCGAGATTGAACAGTTTACAAGAATTGAAGAGAGCTATTGGAGGCAACGCTCAAATAAAATCACTAGACTAAAGAACGGAAATGGTGAATGGATTCATGGTGACGGGCCCTTGTTCCACACTTGGAGGAATTTTTCTCGGGCATGTTCTCTTCGGCTGAGCCAACAAACGAGCAAATTGAGGAGGGAACAAGGGGCATCACGAGGCAGCTGAAACATGCAGGTTTCCAAAATTTGGATTAGGACTTAACTGAGGGGGTCAAAGCTGCTTTATTCAATATGGGACCGTGTAAGGCGCCAGGGTAAGTGGCTTTTATGATCTATTATTCTACCAAACACATTGGGAGGGCCTTCAAGGTCCTATTGCTCATGCTTGCCTTAATATTTTGAATAATGGCTATTCTGTTTGCTTTGTTAATAAGACTTCTATTGTTCTTAGTCTAAAAAAAGAGTCTCCTGAATTTGTATCAGAGTTTAGGCCTATTTCATTGTGCATTGTATTGTATAAGATTATTACGAAATGTTTGGCAAATATACTCAAAATAGGTGCTTGATCTGTTGGTTTCCAATAACCAAAGTGCCTTTGCTCAGGAGAGACTTATTACCGAAAATGCAATAGTGGCTTTCGAAGCACTACACACTTTGCGGAAGAAGAATAATGGCAATAAGGGTTTTCTAGCCTTGAAGCTGGACATGAGTAAAGCATACGACCGGGTGGAGTGTTTTCTTCAGGCGATCATGTGCAAAATGGGTTTCCCGTAGAGGTGGATTAATTACATATTGGATTGTATCTCTACTCCGGAGTTTACTTTCTCTTTCAATGGAGGTTACCAGGTGATAAAGTGCATAAATGATATATAAATTGTGTTACTTTAGTCATATTTTGATTATTTCCAATAGCTAATATTTGCATATTAATTGAAATTTGTGTTTTGTGGATTAGATGAAAGACTTAAATCAAAATAGATACAATTTGACGAATTTTAGAAGAGAAATTGGAGCTTAAGAAATTCACTAATCCAAAACGAATTTTGTTTAAAGTGTGGGCACGCTTGTTTCTAATTGACAAGAGATGGACTTGGGAAATTAGATTGGGCCGAATGGTTTTTAAACGAAGACATGTCCAAGGAAAAAAAAATTAAAAAAAGAAAATATGTAAGACTTTGACTTGAATGACTTCATCTACACGTGTCGACAGGGAAGAAAAAAAGGACGGGAACCGAGACATGAAGAAGGCTTGAAAAAGGATTGTGGCAAATTTATTCGGGAGATTTCACGTTAACATTAGGACGAAAAGAATACGTTTTGGAATTTTCTTCTTCGTAATGAATAGCTAAATTTCTAATTTCCAGCACAAGGTTTAATTGAAATTTTGATTCTATGACAATTGTGAGATCGAATCGATTTTATTATATTCTTTGTTCTTAGTCTATTTATATATTTCTCATATTTATTATTATTATTATTCTAATTGATTATTCAAAGTGCACATTGTGTAATTGTTGGAATGATATACCGCTAGTTAGAATTCTAGATCCGTAATTATTTAGAAATTCTGACTTAAGTGGTAAAATAACAAATTGGATATAATTAAAGTGTTCAATCCATGTTATAGAAATATATAACCTAACTTAAATAAATTCATCGTATCTATTCATTGGTTATAATTGGTAGTCTTTCTAGTGCTTAATGTTGCTGAGAAATTAAATCTTAAGAACGTTTCTAGGGTTGTTTGTTAGCAAAGGAATTAACCAACAGTGTCTCTTGGTTATCGAGAAAGTAAGAAAAGATAGATTGTTCGATCGTATCAATAATCATAACTAATTTAGATAAAGAATAAAAGATTTCATTTTTGCATCAATGATCGATTGTTAGAATCAATTCTGTAATTATACCTTGGGCTGAATATTTATGATATATATTATCTCCTTATCAATTTGCATTTTTTTTATAAATTCCACATTTCAAATCTTTATCTGAATTTACATTTTAATTTGTTTTATTTTATTTTATTAGTTCATCAATATCAAAACCTCCTATTTTTAATTTAGTTATTTTACTTTTTGAAAATTTAAATCTGACCAGTCTCTGTACATACGACCTTGCTCACCACTATTACATTTTATATTTTTAGAGCAAATTTATTATTATTTGTTGGATTCAACACCCATTACCAGTGAACAATCAGACCTTCGCGCGGGTTGAGACAAGGGTGCCCACTTTCCCCATGCCAGTTCATTCGTTGTGCAGAGGCTTTCTCATCCTTGATCTCAACCACTACAGTCAATGGTGAGGTTTGTGGATTGCAATGTTCACGCGGAGACCCGAGGATTACTCATTTATTTTTTGCTAATGACTTCGTCCTGTGCACACGAGCAAGGGTACAAGATGTTGAAACTTTGTTGAGTATTCTGGAGGTCTATGGCAACGCTTCGGGACAGGCAATCAATGCAGATAAAACAACCATTACCTTTTCCCCCAATGTATCTGAAGACGTACGTAAGGCCATTGGAAAGAAATTGGGAATTGATGTGTTCCAGCGACACGACAAATATCTGGGTTTACCAGTTATGGTAGGAAAGAATAAAAGATAGGTCTTTACCACGATTAAGGGCCGATTTGGAGGAAAATAAAGAGCTGGTTTCTTCTCCACAGCAGGTAGAGAAATAATGGTTAAATCGGTGTTGCAAGCCATCCCCACTTATGTTTTGTCCCTCTTTCGTATTCCTGTTACTCTTTGTAATGAGATACGAAGTATGATCTCAAATTTTTGGTGGGGAAGTTGATTAGAAAAAGAAAATGGCGTGGGTTAATTGGAATCAGATGTGCAAGGGGAAGAAAGAAGGGGGTATAAGGTTTTGCAATTTATTGTTTTTCGATCAGTCTTAGCAAAGCAAATTTGGCGACTAATTCATAACCCATCTTCCTTGGCTATACAGGTCCTAAAAGGTAAATATTTTCCCAATGACGAGATTCTTTAGGCACCTGTTAAAACTGGCAGCTTCTATTTGTGGCAAGGTTTGATGTGGGGCAAGGAGATTATTGAGAAGGGGATCAGGTGATGAGTGGGTAACAGGAGGAACATTCAAATTTGGGAGGATGCATGGATGCCGGGGGAAAACTCGAATCGACCCTATACAAACTCGGCTCCGCACGTTAAACACTTATCTGGTGGCTGACGAGGAATGCTATTCCCGCTAGTTCAAATATCCCTACACACGCTCTTCCGATCTCTACGAATGAGGATTCAATTCCTTTTTTTTGCCCGAGGTGCCATGCTCGTGAATTGGGATTTTCACTTATTTCTGCAATGCCAGTGGAACAATGATTTCTGGCGATCTTTAGGCCTGTGGGAAGAGCTTAAAGTTGGAGTTCGAGCTGGGAACCAAGAGGAAATTGGAGCCTTCGTCCACGCTTTTGGAAGACAGCAGGAAAGAAACATTTTGGAACTCTTTTGTATGGGTTTATTGGTAATCTGGCAGGAGCGAAATTGGCTGAATCACTGTGGTTCAGCTCAAATGGCCACATTCGTTAGTGACTCCATTCAAATCCATCTGCATGAATTCCAGCGGGTTAATTTTGTGACCATCCAGAGAGAAAATTTCCTGACGCTAACAGAGGCGTTTGCATGGAAACTAGGGGATGGGCTGCAACTTAGGTGCACACTCCAAACAGACGCAGCTATTCGACACTCCACAATTTGGATTGGTATGGGAGCTGTTATATTGGATGAGGAAGGACGGATTATGGGGGCTTTTGTGCAGAGATAGAGGGTAATTCGAGGTGGCAGAGGCACACACCTTACGTGAGGGGTTGAAGTTCGCCACTGAGCAACGCTGGCCGCTAGCGAGGGTAGAGGTTGATGCATTGAGAGTGGTTAAAGGCATCATCGCTTGTGATTTGTTATCCCCTTTGTCCCCCGTGGCAAACGATATTAAGAGCTTACTTGAGCTAGCCAATTGTGGCACATGTTGTCATATCTCTCACGAGAGGAATATGTTAGCCCACATACTGGCAGCGTATGCTTGTGATTTAGATGATGATGTTGTATGGACATATTGCATTCCGTTGTTTTAGCCTCGTATGTTGATATGAGTACTTTGGGTGATGAATGAATGATATGTCCATTTCAAAAAATAAATAAAATAAAATAAAAAAGAAAATTAGTAAAGGTCCCATTATAAATCTATAAGATTTATTAAAAAGGGCAATTGTGCAAATATAGTATACCGATGAAGGTGAACCATATGACTTCTGACTTCAAGGGAACTCCTTTTTTATTTTTATTTTTTAAATGATATCATTTTAATTACCATCTGAAAATGAATCAAGGAAAAATGACATATGAAAATTTGAAATCATTGAAACTATGAATCATCCATTAATATCTAAATCAAGAGTTGAGTTGCCTATAGACACCGTAATTTTTCCGCCCTTTTTCTGTAATGTCTATAGATACTGCACTCTTGCGGTAAATTGTAGCTTACCTTAAGTTTTCGTTATATGTTATTTATTTTCTTATTTTAAACGCCTGCAAATTAGGATATTCAGTTTTCCTAATATGTTATATAACTTTTTTAGATGTCTATTTTCGTCGTTTCCTATATTAGACCCTTACAGATTGTGGGTTCCTTTTGTGCACCTTCAAATCTCCTCTCCTTATCCACTCCAGATCCTTTCTATTCTTTCAAATTACATTTTGCATATTCAAATCCGTATATAGATTAACTTCTTTAAATTATCTGATATATTCGTAATGTATTGAATTTTTAAACAGTTGGTGAAATATTTCCCACACTTTATTATTATGTTTCAAATATATATGCTTTACATTTTTTAAGTACAATATTGGAAAAATAATCAATATGATAATGAACATATAGTAGAGACACCGCCTAAATTGGTATGTCCTTTTCAAAAGAGCATGTCCACTTTCATTAGTATCCCTATGGGTTTTTCATGCAAATGATTATTATTAGAGTGTGGTTGATTGCATAAATTTTCTATCCAAATTCCAATTTTGTGCTTTTAATTCACAAGTAGAAATGAAATTTAAATTTCATGGTACAATCTTAGTAAATATAGTTTTTTCTATTTTCTCTATAAAACAATTCCCACCTCCCCTTGAAAATATTGACATCTTATTTTTAGTCATCTCTTTATTTATGCATTATGGACAAATTATGTTGAGATGGTTTTTCTCAATAATTCACCTCTTAGTTATCTGTCTTATCATATTCGGAATGATTATTCATTTTCTTTTCTTTACGATGTCTTATTTTTAGACACCGCTTTATTTATATGACAATAAAAAACTAGATTGTGATACTCTTTCTCAATAATTCTCCTTTTAATGGAACAATATTTTTTTTAATGGCCACCCAGATTAGTCCAATTGAATTAGCTTAAATTAATTAAATAAAAAATAATAAAAATAAAAAATCTAAAACGCAATCTAAAAAAATAAAACATGGACCGAAAGATTGTAGACTACACCGACTCGACCGAACGGGGAAGATGTTAATCATATTGCATTATATTGATTCATTTACCATTATAGATGAATTGGTGAAAATAAAACCCGTTTCCAACCAAAAGCAAATTCCTATTGCAACATTTAATACTAATTTTTAAAACATAGAAAATTTTCTGCAACCTAAATATGCATTGAGCTCTTTAGCTATGCGGTAACTATATTTTTCTTCATCTATTAATTTCACGAGATGTTAATCAACTTCATCTATTATGTTACCTTATACTGAAATACTTTTATTGTCGTAAAAAGTATTTATTGCCTCTTATTTTCTATTCTAATTGCCTTAATGAATAATTCCGCAAGATTATATTTTCTCTATCCTAACTTTAAACAGCATCCTTATTTCATTTCTTTATGTCAATTAATCATACCATTTATGATTTGTTTGCAAACATCATTTTTATCTTACCTTTGAGATCAATGGGTTATATATATTAATACATTAGGAATTAAATACATACAAATAAGAAGATTACATAATTGTCAAGAATTTTTTATGTTTCAATACAATGTTCTAATTCTTCTGTGTGATTTTGCTTTCATTAACGTTGAAACCTATTCCTTTCGGCTATAAACAATTAGCGTGGGTGGCAAAAACCATTTTTGTGAGTTCTGAGATGTTTGATGATTTTGTGTTTCCGATCTGTTTGAGTCAATGGCTTTTGCTACAGAATAGTAATATGCATGAACGGAATAATTGGGATGACATTTTATTCAAGATGAAATATTTGACATCTCTATTTTAACTTTATATATTATAATTTATCCGTTCTTCTACCTATGCATCACATGGGTGCTATACTAGTTTAATATACAAATCAATGTATCGCTTCATGACCCGTAACATGAAATACTAGCTAAGGTCATTATATATTCATTATGATTCCGTAAGTCGTTAATATGTTGATCTAAGCACACGTCCACTCTTTATGTTTTTTCTTTTATTCATTACTGTTACATGGTAATTAAGATTAACACCATATAAAAATTTTATGTATAGCATTTCTTCCGTGGGTTCAAGCTAAAGCATTCCAAAAAACCATCTAATTATATCTAATTATATGAATGAAATTCTCGGACTCTTGATATAAAATCGTTGCTCAACTTGAACCTTTTACATAAAAAAGACTGAGATAAAGCAGATGAGATCAAAATCGTCCAAGGAGTTGAAAAGTACTACATACGATTCAGCCTTAAAACCTTGTTAGTCTGTTCATAAGAAGCAAAATAACCAACAAATCTTCTGACAATTATTCAACTCTACCAAATAGCAAATACGAAATATCCATCATTTAGAAAATTAAATATTTATTCAACACCCAACACAAAGCACAAAGTTAGCTTTCAGGATCAAGTAGCAATATGAATGGATTTCAACAAATTCTTTCAACAGCAGCTTGCAATTTGCATGCATTCTCGATTCCACACCCAAAAACATATTCTTCATGTCCCATCTACTACTGGGACACATACCTTAAATCTATGGTTGCCATTACTGTCCATTAGCTTCCAACGTCAAAACAAATAAAAACAGGTGTTATTATAAGAGTAATAGAAACAAAAATTGTGCTTTAACCACTTAATTAGGAATAACATTGCAAATCAAAATATGTACTGATTATATCTAATTTACAAAGAAATTGTTCTTGAAATTGACTGCTTTCACTCACACTCTCACAAAGATCTGCATCCATGGTGCCAACTGCTGGCACTGTCAAATGATTGTTTCCAGTGACCAATACATTCAAGTTCTGGCAAAAGCTTACTCAATTACTTAAATTCAACAATTCAAAAACATAAATGGTAAATTTTCATCATCCATGTAAACACCCACCACAATCCACATAAATGAACATTAACTACTACAAAACTCCAGCAAGACTCCCAGTTTATACAAACCTTATTAGATGTTCTTTAATAAAACAAACCCAACCAACCCCAAACCTTGCTTCAAGAAAACTCATAAAAGTTCCCTCAATCTTAAAAAAAGCATATCAAAATTCACAAAATAATAAAGGGAAAACCATGCTTCAAGAAAACTCAAAAAAGTTTCCTCAATCTTAAAAAAAGCATATCAAAATTCACAAAATAATAAAGAAAAATTTCTTTACTTGTTTCTCGGCAACAAATTACGCGAAAGTAATAATTTCATCATCAACCTTTTTTTAAGCATGTTGGTGCCTCGCCTTTCAAAAATATGCACAAAAGGTCTCTATGTATAATTTCTATCTATTCTCACCTTTATATGCTTACATAATGACCATTTTACCCTCGTTGTATATGAAATAAAAGGAAATTAGTGCAAAAATCTTTTTAAAAATCTAAAAGATTTAAATAAAAGAATGAAAACGCATGTCGCCTTTTCTAATTAGTCCCCTTTTTTTGGGGAGTGGAGAAGGATAAAGCATCCACTTAAGTTGCCTTTAACAATAATAAAAATGAGAATTACCTTCCCATTTTTAGTTATGTGTAGATGCAAAAATTTAGAATGAGAAGGGTTATAACGAAAATAAAAAGGCTCTTCCCTTTTTTACTAATAATTCAAACTTTCAATTTTCTTCCAAGAAAAATTCATGCATTTTTAATCATTCTAATTTTTATGACTTGAATATCAATCACATCTCAATCATCATTACTTATTTATTAGGTTTCGATTTTAGAGAGTTTGTTGTCTAAATTGACTATGACACTAGTGGTTGTGGTGTTAGATAAGTGAACGAAAAAGGTAATATATTAATCAATGTGTATGTATTGTTTTAATAGGATAAATGGGAAAATGATATAAAGATGAATATGTATAAGTGTGTGAAAGAGAAAAAACGTCAGAGATATCAAAATAAATTTTTAAAATTTGTGTTCTTATTTTTTAAATTTAAATAAAGGGTAAAATTATCTTTATTGAAAAAGTGAACAATGAAAATTGACAAAAATAGTATGTATGGACCTTTTGTGTATATTTTTGAAAGGTTGGGGACCTTACATGCTTAAAAAAAGATCAAGGATAAAATTGTTACTTTTTGCAAATATTGATGACCTTTTGTGAAATTTGCCCTACTAATAACAACAACAACAATAACCACCACCGTTGCCTTTAATTGATCAATTTACATCACACAGAGTTGGAATACATCCAAGACGTACAAAATAAATTATTTGAACTTGTTGCTAAGGATTGTGGTAATGATCGAACCAGCATCAATCAATTGTAGTAATAGCAGCAGTTTGGTTCAATTAGATCCGGTAAATGGTTCTCCTTTATCAATTGATATTCTTAACACCTACCAAGTAAATAGACTGCCCGTGAGACTTAGATCGTTTGGTTAGAGGTTGGGCTGAGATACTGAGGCTTAGAGATTCCAGGTTTGATTCCATTATATAGGATAATTTCTACATTTTATTATAGTATGTATTCCCCCTATATAGGGGTTTATATTGCTGATTTTCTTGACAATTTATTTGGTATGACATATTTATGCGCATTCTATATTATATTTCAATAGGACATATTTATAGGCATTTGTACTAATATAATGTAGATTTGTAATCGTACCTTAAAAAAAACGTAAATCGATTGGTGGCTCCACAGGGTACTGGTAAAATTTCGTATGGTTCTTTAAAGTTTCTTTAAAGTTTCCATTAATAACTTCCTTTAGTTTCATTCATTGACTATCAGTCCATTAATTAATTCCTTCTCTGATGATTTACCTAACTCTGATGCATGTTGATGAAAAACAATAAAGGCAAAAAGTTCCAAATTCAAACTGTGGTCTGTGGGTAGTTGGTTTCATTAAACGCATCTTCTTATATACCCAAAAAACAAAAAAGTCCCTGTCGTGTAAAAATGTTTCCCTATTCTTTTTTTATTCATCCCGAATTATATTCTCGTTTTCTTCTTAGAATTGTATTAAATAATGATATGGTAAGAAAAATATGGGTTAAGTTCACTTTTTCAATAATAATGTTAATGATTAAGAAGATTCTGAATTAAATTTACTTTTCCAAGTATTTAAATACTTTTTCTTAATGTTTGTGGGACGAAGGAGTAATATATTGAGAAATATAAAAGAAGTACATAAAAAATTAAACCAAAAAGACTAGTTTATTTTGAAGGGTCATAACTCAAGGGTCTATAATATCTCCGCATATCATCAGAGTTCACATTTTTCATGGATTTACAGTTACATGATGCATTCGCATTCTGAAACCCTAAATTGTAACACAAACACACACTTGGAGACAATAAATCTCCAAAGGAATTTTCATTCAATTGTTGTTTTTCTTGCTTGAACTGATCATTCGTCGATTCACCAGAAGATTTTTCAAATGAATTGTGCAGACTAATGGAGAGTTCCAGATTGATTTCTGGGTGCAATTCCTCAGACACTACACTGCTGCTATTCGACTCTTCCGCTGAATCATTTCTTACCTTAAAACTGATATTGTTTTTCGCGGAAGGGTCTTTGGGTACTCCTCTGATTGGGGGTAGGGAAAATGTTTGATTTATTTTCGATAATTCGCTCAGGTTGTTTTCTTGGTTGCCATTTTTCGTGCTCGGATTTGATGCTTCTGTAGAGCTGTTGATAGGTCTGTGTGTTTGTGGATCGATTCCTCGGCTCAGAAGTTTTCTTTTTATGTGAGTGTTCCAGTAGTTCTTGATCTCATTATCTGTTCTTCCGGGCAAGCGGGCAGCAATAAGAGACCATCTGAAACAAAAATAAACATGATTTAATTTTAGGCAAAAGAATTCAAGAATATAAACAAGAAGAATCTAATTAGTGATGGAACAGAAGAGATTCTTTTTGGTAGATAAAAAGTGGGATTCATTTATAAGCATGATAGAAGATGAAGAATAAAGGGGCCGGCCAATGCTTACTTGTTTCCAAGTAAGCTATGAAGGTTGATTATGAATTCTTCTTCTTCTTCGGTGAAATTCCCTCGTTTAAGATCCGGCCGAAGATAGTTTATCCATCGAAGTCTGCAACTCTTTCCGCACCTCAACAACCCTGAAAACCAACACGTTGTTAAGATTCATGCAAATACAAAACAAGAAGAACCTTCTCTCTCTCTCTCTCTCTAAATTAATTGAGGTACTAGGTTTCTTGTTCTCTTGTTAAGGAGAGGTTAAGATAAGATCATAACTCAACATGTAAACTTCCATTCTCTCTCTTTCTCTCTAGCTAGCTCAATTGGTACTAGGATTGGAGTTATCCCTTTAAGGAGAGGTGAAGAGTTTGAATCTTGGGATGCGTCAGAAATCTCCTTTGGAGCCAAGTACGTCAAATCGGGGAGTCCGTGGCCCGGGACGGATAATTGTTCAAAAAAAAAAAAAAAAAGGAAAAAGGGAAAAAATCTCACCGGCAGCTTTAGGAAGGGACCTCCAACAGCCCTCCCCGTGTTGCTTGATATAGTTAATAAGGCGTTGGTCTTCCTCCTTCGTCCATGCCCCTTTGTTTGTGTGTTCTTTCTCACAACAAGGGCTTCGACCCATTAATTAATTGTTCTCTCTCTCTCTCTCTGTTTCTCTCTTAGAGACAATCAATTAGACAAACTACTGATATATAGAGAGAGAGAGGAAGAGAGAGAGGAGTTTGTGGGTTGTGAAAGTAAACTTGTTGGGAGCAAAATTGTGGTGAGGAGGACAAACAAACTTAAATAGGCAGGTTTGGGTAGGCAAGAGGAAATTGACTGGTGGGTCAAACACTCAATATGTATATATTGATACTGATCTGTTTATAACGAGCAGAAATTAATTAATGTCATTCATTCATTCATGTGACGAGACGTTACATGGTAAAATTAATAAAGTATGGGTCCTTGTTTGTAATTTTACGTTTAAAAAAATAAAATAAAATTGGAGAGACTTATTATTATTATTATTAAAAAATGATTTGGGCAACCTTTTTCATGATATATTTTTTTAGCACGTAAGATATATTTTCTTCGTCCCATAAAAATAGTCTCTTTTTCCATTTTTATTTATTCCAAGTTATATATCTAATCCACTTCCTTTATTGAGAGTTTATCTAATTTTCATTTTCCTAAAACAACCTCATTCAATTAATATATATTCCCACCGTCCCACAAGCATAGTTGTGTGCACTATTTTTGTCCGTCTTAAAAATATAATATAATGTACTTAATATATTGAACATGTCTTTATTTTTCATTTTCATATATGCCTCTAATTAATATATTTATTATTACTCAACATTCATTAATTATTTATGCATTAGAAGTATTTTTCAAAAAAAAAATTAATAAGACATAAGGATTTATATGGAAAAATACATGTAACATTTAATGGTTAAACTATATTAACCATCGTTTCCTAATATGTGCGGAAATAACTAGGGGACTATATATATATATATATCTTTATGGAATGGAGGGAGTACTAGGTGCTAACCCAAATTTACTTATTGATATAAATACGGGTATTTAAGCAGAAAAATATATATGAAATTGTTATTTTTCTAATAAGATTAATTAAAAGTTTTTTAATTTATGTGAAAAAAGAAATGAGCCTATTTCTTTCCAATAACACAAATTAAGAAATTGATTAATGTGTTTGAAAAATGATTTTAACACATATTTTTTCAAATAATGCCTAATATATATATATATATAGTCAGTATAATTAATACCTTCATTATATTATTATTGAAGATATCAGAAATTTTATTTTGCCTATGTAGGCATGTTATTAATTATGCGTGCATACAATATGTGACACACATTCATATTACAAGTGTGGGGTGCTTGTAGTTTAGATATTTGACACATATACACACATACATGATAAAGGCAAAATAAAATTGTTATTGAAGATATTAAGACTCAAATTATCACATTATTATGGTACGTTAGTTGATCAGTTTGTGCATGCAATACATACACATTAATAATTTATTAGGTTTCAATTATAATCGAAGGATGGTATTTTATCTTGGTTGTTTACGAAGTGCAATAAATTTCTATTTTCAAATATTTTTATATATATATATATATATTTTCTCAACATGATAATTAGATTATAATTTTTCTAATTATAAAAGAATTGTAGGGGAGGGAAACACTTAATTAAGGATGTGAGAAGTTCATATGAAATACAAGCCACATGAGTCTGGACAATTATAATATAATTTTGAACTAACGAGATAAGAATTGTAAAAAACTTATTTCCCAAATAGAGCTGTATATATTAATTTTATGGCATTAATAAATAATTAACTGTTCCTTAATCTTTTTTTTTTTTTTTTGTGGGATACAAGGGGGGGACATAGGGGTGTGTGATTCGAACCCAGAACCTTCTGTACAGGACGTGAGAATTTAACCACTACTGTAACACTTGTTCAAATCACAACTGTTTCTTAATCTTTGACTCATTATTATTTTTAAAAAAATAAAAAAAAAACTTCTACTGATTAAAATAAAATGTATCTTTGTACCCAATTAAAAAGGCGGGGGGCTTATAATGGCTTTAAAGATTTTAATTAAGTAATTATCATATATATATATAATTGTTGATGAAGATAATTATCAAGTTGTATGGGTTTTATTTATGTAAAGAATTGATTTTATAAAAATCAGCTCAATTAATTAATATTATTTAAAAAAGTAAAATTTAAGAGTATGTTCCTAATATACCCTCTAATTTGTTAATTATTTCTCTTTTTTTTAAAGGATTAATTATTTCTCTTTAATAATTTTATTTTATTGATGACAATGCACATTAAATAGTGCCGTGAAAACTGATATTTCAATACAATTTAAAAGGAAAGTGATATATTTTTGTGTGGGATAAACAACAGAATACCACTCTATTTTTATGAGACAAAGAGAGTAAAATTTAATAAATCTTTAAATAATTCAAATATTAGAAACGTAAAGTTGATTTTCCACCATACACTGGTGGGATGATCCTACTCAACGTAAAACGATAGAACGAGACTACTTAGAAATGCATAAAAGATTTTGGGAAGATAATTTTCGAGACCCATATTTTTACCAACTTTAAAGTGCAAACAAAGCGGAGTTGACCAAATTCTTCGAGTGGTTGGAATGCAATTTGAAGTTAGTGCTTGAATTTGGTAGGTAACACTACTTTTTCTATGCAGTTGGAGTTATTCACTCTTTTGGAATCCTTCCTAGATTATCTCTCTTTTTTCTTCCTTTGTTTTTCTTTAATTATTTTGCTTTCAGCATCTGATGCTTATATGCGCCTATTTTTTTTGTGCTCTTTTCTTTCACGCAATTCTTTTCTCGATACCTCGAACTTTTGTTTTTGCACTCATACCACCAACTCGCATATAATAATATAAATCTTGTTTCAGTTAGGTATAATTATAATTGTGGTATAAGGATGTCTAATATTGCTTTACGCGATATTAATTTAAATGTTGGATCATGTTTTGTTGTTTTTATATATATCTACATTTTATGGGCATTGGACTCGGATTTTTAAACAATAAATTATTTTCCAAATTACCCAAGACAGGCTTCAAAAGGGGCCAAAAAAAGAAAAGAAAAAAAGAAGACCTAAACATTTTAGGAAATTGACTCACCCCAGGAACCAAAATAGGATGACAACTTAAAAATGTCGAAGTTTACATCAAACAATGGTGCAAGAGTGCTCGTGAATATTCTTGATGAAGGGTATGATTAACATGAAAGTCTTCTAATATTATGTGTTGGTTCTTTATGATGCCAGTGGATATCCTCATTTTTAAAAATAACCAAAAAAACAAAGTAATTAACCATTATTGATGAACGTTACTCGTCGGCCTGACAAGCTTATGTTCACATCATTCCATGTAGTGGTGTAGCTAGAAATTTATGTTTGGGGGGCGACTGTCGGCCCGAAAAAAGTTTTCAAAATTTTATGTAAGAAGAAAAAGGATTTATATATATTAACTTGCTCGAACTAGAATTTTTCTTTATTACAATATAAAATGTTAAACTTTTAACTAACCTGAAATGCGTAAAAATATAATATGGCATTGACTCTTCAACTTTATCTATCAAGAATAAGTTTCAGTTGTTATCATTCAGACCGGTTCTAAATTTAATTAGTTCAAATTTATAAATAGCTCTTAGAACTCAAATTGAAATTTGAGAGCTATGGACTTAAATGTAAAGATAAATTTTTTATATTAAATCAATCATTCAATTAGATCAAGTGAATTAACATATATTATTAAGGATACTAATAATTACGTCTTAAATAGAGAAAATGAAAGTGGACTAATTATATTTTGCATAGACTAATATATCATATGATGACACTTGACTGTATATAAATAATTTGAAAGATTAGTCTATCTATATATAGAAAATGCTAATTAATATCGTAATATGTCAAGTGATTATTTATTTTTTTCATGATGTTTACTAATTTTGAAAAGAAAATGTTAAAACTTGGCGATAGGGTGATAGAATGATTTGGACACTAAATAATATGAAACTCAATTTAAAACTTGGAACGAAATTCATATTTTGAATTAAGATTAGTCTATCTAATAATAATATAAGTTTAAATCACAACTATTTAATGATAATAAGAATAAAGACTACATTTCAAATTGCTTATACCATTACAATTATTATCACCTAAATAATTATACAAGTTGGGAGGGATTTTTTTTTTTTTTTAAAACGAGTTGGGAGGGATTCTTTTCTACTAATTTAGTGAAATCTACCAAGTTAACATGCACATAATTTAAAAAAGAACCAATTAAAAGGAAAAAAAAAAGGGGAAAAGTTATTTATCCATTTTAAAATGGTTGTAGGGCCTAGCTCATTAATCCATTTTTTCTGGCCCAATTCAAAAGTCAGCCACTAAAATAAGGGTAATATTGTAATTAGACATATATTTTCTTCTCAGCCCCAACTCCATTTCCTCCGCCGACCACGTTCTGCAAATGGGTTCTTTATGGTTCTTTTCCAGATTTCCATGGCCGGAGCTTTTAAACCTTAATAAAACACTCCATCCAAATCCACGACCACACTCGACCTACGTTGGCTCCGTCCCTGCTTCCCTTCTCAAGCAAATCTTTCACAGCTGAAAATTTTTGGGAAATTTTTGCAGGGGCGACCACTGGTGCGGCAACTGATGTTGCCGGGGCGATCGCCCCCCACGCCCCCTTGTCGCTCCGCCCCTGATTCCATGGTATCATGAAGAACTAGAATATATATGGTAATTAAACGGTACTCATGATTAAATTATGACATTATGTTTGATTAAACTTGCATAAAATTGGCGATTTAGATTAGTATTACGATTATAATCACATGGTCAATTCTCAAAGCTATTAGATTTCATGTATACAAGAATGTTATAGTACTAGCCGCTAATATTATTATCGTACTAGAGACTAACACAGAGGCTGGCCTTGCGCGCCCGACAACCAACCCTTGCTAATACGGGGTCCAATTACTTAGTTTTGATTGGTTTTTCTGGAGGATAGACTTGCCATTGGTACCTACGGCTATGACTCAAATATTATTATGACTTGAATATTTTCATTCCTGCATAATATTCCTACATGATGTACAAATATATGTATGTTCTTATGTATAAAATATCAATGAAGCAACATGTATTATTTATGTCTAACTGGAAGGATAAAATTGCTCATCCTAATCAACATGCATCAATCTTTCCAACTCATTTTCACCAACTGCAAGGAAATTAACACATTGATATATGTTCATGCATGTGACATGCATTATGTTTTTCAAAACTTCCGTCCACCATTCTTCCTTGAAACGTTATTCTACCATTGTTTTCTTATTTCAAACCTTATAGTTGGTTCTAACTGAGAATATATATATATATATATATATTAATACCTATATATTTACTTTTGTTGTATTGTTACAAGTGTATATATCGAACAAGACATGCATGTCTTGCTGGCCGGCTGCAAATTTCCACGTATTCTGTTAAAAACATATATAAAATGAATGTGGTCAATATCCCAACACCACCAAACATGACTTTTCTCTTTAAAGAAAATGGTAGAATTTGAAATTAAAGTTTCTAGAAGTGTACAACAACTCACTCCACGTACTCTTTAAATTTTTAAACCCACTCTCTCTCTCTCTCTCTCTCTCTCTCTCTCTCTCTCTCTCTCTGTTATAATTGAAATTTCAGACACCCCACATTCCCCTGTTTTCATACCTTTTCTTCCTTTTAATTTCTTTTAATTTTGTAATACACAATTTAATCTTATTATAAATTGTGACCAAAAGTAATAGTAATCTCATGTAACTGAAGAAATGGGTTAAATACTTTATAGTAACTTAATGTACTTATAAGTTACTAAATTATCACTGATTTAAATTGTCACTACCCAAATGTAACTGATGGAGTTTTTTTTTTTTTTTGTGACGCTAATGTATTTGGCAAACTGAAGCATTAAATAATCGTTTAATCAAACTGTAAAACCTTCTAATTAAGTGAGACGGACTATTTGTATTTCTCTCTATTGTTAAAGTTGCCAAATAAAAAAAAAAAGTAACTCAATAATTAAAAAAAAAATTAAAGTAGACATTTCAGGATCACTAGGACTTTGTAAGGTTCCTATTTATAGAAAAGAAAAGAGTGAAAAATGAGTCATATATACATATGTCCCTTATAAAAATATATATGAATATAATTGATTTGACCAATTTGAACAGAATCGACAGTTATCGTTAACTACAAAGAAGCTGAATACATTACTCACCAAAACCTAGCTACCTAACCTTGTCTATTACACATGACGCAAAGGGAAAAAAAAAAAAACTTATGCATCTACAACTTGTCCAAAATAATTGAGATTAATCAGTCTAGCTTCTAGAATGTTGTTTATAAAATACATTTGATTTATTTTATGAATTTAAAATTTGATTTGGAGCAAAGATTCTGATATATATATATATATATATAGTTAGGTCACCCACCTCCACTAATCGCATATATGTGTAATCCGGATAGTGGATTACACCATTAAATATAGTGGGTTCTATATTAGCTATGTTGTATCTTCTTCTCTCATTTATTTATTTATTCGGATTTTTTCATTTGTTAATTTTGTAGTCGTAAGGTCTCTTGACTTTTAATATAAGTGCATAAAATAAAATTTGTTAAACAATACTTATGCTGATAAACTATTCCCTGATGTTGACTTTCATAACGTCACGGTAATAGATCAATTATTTTAACTTCAATAACTGGATTCTTTTGGTTTGTTTCTTACCATACGACTTTCCTAGCCGAAATAGGGGAATATGTGATAATACGAGAAATGTTTAAATACATACATTGAGTGTTGCAAAAGATATCTACTTCTAATCATACATTACCAAGTCACAATTGAGTTTGAGTTACAATGTACAATTAATCTTTTAGATAACCTTCCACATCTTTTGAAAAGAGAAATAAATTAATACACACCGTTTCAATTTGAGATCAATAAATCTGTAGACTAAAAATAAAGAAAATGAAAGTGTGGCTTTCAAAATAGCTAAACTTTACAAATTTTGGAGTGAAATATACTTATACAAAACTTTTGGAGTTCAAATGACTTGCATAAAAAATTTATTAGTTTAAAATTACTAAGTTCTCAAAACATAAGGGCTTAATGAGATGAAAAACATACCTTTAGAAACTGAAATAAAACCAAACATAAACTCATGGATTGAATTGAAACAACCAGACCGTAAAAGACCAATTTCTTTTATTAGATAAAGAATTAGGGACTGAAATTAAACAAATCATAAAATTAAGACAAACTGGAATCAAAATATAAGATTAGGGACTAGATTGTAGAAATGGGTTCTCAAATTAAATTCCCTAACTCATGTTCATTCCAAAATCTATATATTAACTAAATGAAAGGAGCATACGAAACAATCTTACAACGGTTTTCCAGGGATAATTTGGTCTTTTTGTTTTCAAATGCGGTAACTGGTGCAGTAAATGCTTTTCAAATCTGATTTTTTTTTTTTCTAAAATCTACTCGAATTATCTTAGCTTTATAATTTTATTCTATTTTAATGATTCTATCTTTGAGTTATTTTATATATCATTTTTTTAGTTTGCAAATATATATATACATAATTTTATTTTTTTAAATTTCCTTTCATTCCCATGAAAATGGAGCAATAATCTCTTCCATGATTTCAAACGGATTATTCCTAAGGGCTTGTTTGGTACTCTTTATTTTTGCAATTTATAAATTCACCTATCATTGATTTGACAACTACTCAACAATTACCACATATTTCAAATTTCAATTAAATTTCCACCACTCATTTTCACTCATTATAAATTCCCTTTATAAATTGATTTTATAAATCTAACCAAACGGGTCCTAAATTTTCTCTTCTTTATCCAAGGGTTTGATAGTTGACTAAGATACTATTATACCATACTACTATGTTACCCGCTTTAAAAAATTATTTTTTCTAAAATAACTTACTTAGTAATTCTGTACACTTGCAAGTGTTGATTGCATAATAAAACCTATTTAATGTTGGTAAATTAATCTAATAAATTATCATTGGCATAGTCAACATACTAGATTTTTCACCAGTGCAATGCACGGTTGAGATCTAGTAAAAAAGTCATATATCAACAGTAGTTTAATAAAAATTTAGATACTTGATGTTATAAAAGAATATAAAAACTATGACATTTATAAATGTAATTTGTATTGTAAAAGGAAGTCTTGGAGTAAACAGTATCAGAGTCTTTTTTACAATAAAAAATTTGTAACCTACATCTGATCCAGATAGAATTTTTACCTAAATGATGTGATCTCCATGTCTTGAGATTATAAGTCTCATGCCACTACACAATGCAGTCGAATGATAAAAATTTCGTAACAATATACTAGGAATACTAATATTTAATTTCGACTTATGGTCAAAAATTCTAGAGTATCGTATCGTATTGCATTCAAGAATTCAAATTTGTAAAGATTTTCAGTAGAAGTTGTTGTTAGAATATAATAAAATGATAGCATGATCATCTCTGCGATGCATGGCAATTCGATTAAAATTTACTTAAAATTATATGTCAAGATAGACATTAAATACTTTGTGAACCCTAAAATTATTTTTCTACTTTTCCTCTTCAATAAAATGTGTCATTTAGAGTAATTATTTTCTTATTATTTGAGACTATAATTTGATGATGATAAGGTAATAATGTCTTAACAAAGTGATCTTCTTATAATTACGTATAACTTTAGTGATATAATTGTTGATAATTAAAGTGGAGAGACCTAATTCCTATTAAATTAAAGCTCTTTATCTAATTATTGACAGCTAAATATCATTTATCTATTTGCAAGTAAGGTAAAAATTCAATGACATTCGATACAATTAATGTTGTCATAATTTATGTTTTTTTTTTCTTAGTGAAAATGGAAACAAAAAAAAGTATCTCGAATAATTGATAAAATAAAAGAGATTCATATAATTTACCTTGACAATAAATTTTGATAGCAGAATTTTGGTTGTGAAGACATCTAATAAGACTATTAAAAGATAATGTAATTAATTGGATTGAGCTCATATAGAAAAACTAAAAAAAATCACATAGCACAATTCATTTTATTCATGTATGTATTTACGCATGATTGCATTGTAGTATTGTAAAAGTAAATAATATCATATTTTATATTATACATGTGTCCACCTTAGATGAAAAGCTGAAAATGAAAATAAAGTATAACTATTACTAAATACAACAAACGAAGTCTCTTAAAAGACGGGATACCAAGATACTTGAAAATATCATACAACACCAATGTCATTATCAACAGTGGAATCAAAAGAAGTCTCACCATGCGTTGCACATATACGTGTCATCAGATTTGCAAAACAAAATCAGTAAACATACAATTTTGATTTAGTAATTGACGCGTTAAATTAATATTTTATTAATAACACATTAACAGTTACCCTTTTATGTATACTTTACTATATTTTACTTTTGAATCATTTAACTTATTTAATATTATTAGTTAATAGTCTAATAATATGTATCGGGCATGTAATATACATACACGTATTCACTCCATACCCGTTCAGATAAAAATTTTCATACTCATATAAGAAAATACATTCGACATATCCCTTTTAACTGATACTACCTTGTTTCACCATATACCTTTTTAACTGGGTGATACTTCGTTTTATTGTGTGCAAGTACTCATAGTATCACATTGTTATTTTACTCTAACAAATAACAAATATAATCATTAAAAAAGTAGCATGATTTTATAATGATAATCGTTAGAGTTATAGTGTACACTTATAGCAAAATTAACGTGTAAGTTTGTTTTTTAAATAGTATGTCATAAATAAAGTATAATATAACAGAAGCATTGTCTAGAATTACTAATTGATATGCGAATCACAAATCACTACTGATATTTGTAGTAAAATGTCTAAATATTGAGTATAAATTTGGTTGCATAACTGAGTCTATAATTTTGGGTCCCCTCTAAAAAGTCATTCAAGTTCACAGGTCCAACCCATATAAAGTTATAACAATTAACAATTAAATGATCGAATCACAATAAACTATAGTAACTATGAGTCTATCATCTCACCCATGCGTTGCATGGGAAGACTAATTCTAAAAAAATTCAATAGTAATGAACAATAAAATATTGAACAAATATGTCCCATTGGATTTGCATAACAAAAGTAGCAAATATACAGTTTTGAGTTAGTATTTGACACGTTAAATTAATATTTTATTAATAATATATTAATAGTTACCCGTTTATTTACTCGATTAGTGTTTTACTATATTTTATGTTTATATCAACTAACCGATCTTATTATTAGTTAACAATCTAGTAATACGTATGTGTATGTAAATACCCGTATTCACTCGATGCTCGTTCACATAAAAATTTTCATACTCATAAGAAATCACCTTCTCGATTTACCATTTTAACTGAGTAATATCTCGTTTCCTCACATACAATTTTAATCGGGTGATACCTTATTTTATTTTATACAAATACCTATACATAATATCACGTTGTTATTTCATTCTAGCAAATAACAAATATAATACTTAAAAATTAATATATATATATAAGTAAATTAGTCTGCGGTATCTTTGTACTGTAGTTTTCATGCAAAAAAGTCTGTTAATAAGATCTTTTTCGACATTTTATTTCTTATAGCGATAACTTGTTTGGTATTCTTAATTTTTTCAATTTTTATTCTCTTTTACCTGATCGATCCAATTTTTCGAAATAAGATTCACTATTTAATTTAATAACTAACACATATTTATCATCATTTAATTATTTAAATTATAGATAATTTGATTATGCAATGATGGATAAGTGTCCATATTATTAAAATATTTGTAGTTTATAATTTTTTTAGCAAAAAATTTGTAGTTTATAATTTATAAAACAATGAAAATTAATTAATATAAATAAGAAACATAATTGATAACATGTATTTGTCAAATAATAATAAAACAATATAAATAAATATGAATGAGGAACTTACTTAATAATACATATTCATCATGTACTAAATTTCATTTAAGAACTTTTATTTTTTCATAAATTGTCTTAATTAAATTGAATATTTAATTAATTCAACATATATATCGTTAGTTTAGATTAATTAAAAATTATAATGGTAGTTTTTTCTCAATATATATCGCTATAAATGTTAATAATTACGACTTTTTTTCTTTAAAGAGAAAAACATTTTACACAATACAATTTATTCATTTCGTAACTATAGGCAAAAACAAAGCGTGAGTTTTGTAGGAATTTTTGAATCTCAAGAAGATAAACTTGAATATAGTAATACAAAATAATGTTCTTCTTCTCAATTGGGCTAATCTATATATATTAGATGAGGTTAATTAATATTCAAATAAAAGAGAAAGAAAAATATTCACATTCATGTTTATTTAGGAATCCAACCAGATCGGGGAATGCCTTTTGTCAATTCTACTTTTCGTATGAAATTATAAAATTAATTAAATTAATTCCTTATTTCTTCCATAAATCTAATTGCCTATGTTTATAAATTTAGAGACGCTTCAGACAAACAATTATTAATAATTTAATATTTTCTTTGAATGAAAACACTCGATCATAGTAATATATAAATGAAAATTATTAACAGACAAAAGAGTTGGTATAATGATTTAAAAGCATGTTACTCTTACATGTAGGTCAAAGGTTCAATCTTTCAATATTACATTTGTAATAATTTTTTTTTATTAAAAGTGACAGCTGATGTGGTATGACGTTATAAGTAATTGTGCCAGATAGAGGCGTTATAAACAATTGTGCCAGATACAACTTTAGGCGGGAAAGATTTTCTAATTACGCCAAATAAACTGTTATTTAATATATATATATATATATATATAGATTTAACAAAACCTATTAGTATTGACAAATTTGATTGCGTGGATTTGACCAATTACAATTTTTTAGCAAGTATGTGGAATAAAAATTTACATTTGTGAGTATCCGATAATCTAACAAAACTATATAATTCACTAATAACAATATAATAAAATATTACCATGGTGAAAATTGCGGTATCGTGGTTAGATATTATCGTCTCGAGCGTAAGGTCTTGGGGTTCGAATCACACTTACCCCACCCTTAATTTCCCTCCCCTCCCTTATATTCCTCTTGTATTAAAAAATAAAAGAATAAATAAATAAATAATTACCGTCACAAGTAATGAACTCATTAGCAATATTTGAAATAAAACACATGACAGTTTAATGTTTAACACCAATAACATATAACTTTTGTTTAAATGTATACTGTACAATATAGTTACTCTAAATCTAGAGATGACAATTTGACCCATTGACCAAAAAACATATCAGCCTCGCCCCCTAATACTTCTATCTCACCCAATGAATCAAGTTGGTGGGTAGGTATCCGACCCCACGATGGGTTTGGGGCAATCGATGACCCGTCCCACCATAAATAAGTTTTAAGAAACTGAAATATCAAAGTTAAATTTAAACTTAAGCATTCATAATAGTAATAATAAAAAAATTTTCTTTTAAAAAAAGCAATAAAATTATGGACTTATATATATATACACACACACACACTAGTTATTTCACCTGTGCAATACTACTAGATAATACAAACAATTCAAGAAGATTAAATATGATTAGATAAAAAAGATTAACTATAATATTTGATCGTTTATATCTGTGTAAAGAAAAATAATATAGGTGTTACCATAATACAATATCTTTCATTAATGAAGATAAAAAATAATCTACACAAAAAGCCTAAGAAAAATATTGAAGAAAATTTTTGGCGTTTGTATTAAACTGTTAGTATATAATACACATGAATATATGTTACATCCAATAAACATAGCTAAAATAAATGATGAAAGATAATACATGTATTACAACATTTATAGTAGAAATTGTTATTTGGCCATCTTTAACACAGATCGTAATTTTTCAGGCCTTTTCAATTTATAACCTTCGAAATATCTATATAAAATTATCTATGAGTGAACGCCAACTTTTTCTACAAAATGCACATGTGATTTATTGCTTTTTTTTTTTTTTACTTTTGTAACATGTATTAGTGATATCTAATTTTTCATAACATACGCCTTCTACAGAATAAATATTTTAATATGTTAATATAATTTAATCAGTGTTTAAAGAACTGAACCGTCATGACTCTAAGTCAACTGGAAAAATCAGGAATTGGCTAATACTGAAACTAATCCGATGGTGTGAGATAAAGGCAGATACGGTTCACTGATTCACAATAAACTTTTCTCAATAATGATCCATTAAAATTTTAAACTTTTCGGAAACTCAAGGCTCATAAATCAAGGCCCTATTATGCATAATCGTTCTCTGAGTATCTTAAAATAGGTGTACATTCTTAATTCTTTTCACTAAATAATCAATATGTGATTTCCTTTTTGTTTCCAAAGTCACATTTCCAATGGCCCTAAAACTATAATATTTGAATGTTTATGTGTGCGTAAAGAAAAACAATACAAGTGCTAACTGTAATACGATATCTTTTATTGATGAAAATAAAAAATAGTGTAAAAAAAACCTAAAGAAAATATTGAAGAAAATTTGTGAATACTAAAACCAATTCGAAAAACAATTTGACGGTATGAGATAAATATGATATGATTCACTGGTTCACAATAAAATTTTTTCAATAATGATCTATTAAAATTTTTAACTTTTTGAAAGCTCAAGGCCCATAAACTAAGACCTTATTATGCATAACCCTTCTCTAAGTAGTTCAATATAAGTATACATTCTCAATTCTTTTTACTAAATAACTAATGTGGGATTCTCTTTCTCTACCTAAAGTCACATTTCTAATAGCCCTTAAACTATAATATTTGATCGCTTATATGCATGAAAAAAGACAATATAGGTGCTACTCATAATACGATATCTTTCATTAATGAAGATAAAAAAAGGTCTTGAAAAAAATAACTAAGGAATATATACATACATATATAACCATTTTCTCAGTAGTTTAATATAGAGATACATCTTCAATTTTTTCACTAAATAATTAATGTGAGATTCTCTTTCCATTTCCAAAGTCAAATTTTCAATGGCTCTTTAAAAAAGAATAAAATTTCAGATTTTTTTAAACGGTAAAGATTAAAAAATTATAAAATGAATATTCTTCTTGCACATTATTTTAGATAAATTAAACTAATTTATTTCAATTATTTAGTTAAAATCGGCTCGATGACCTTGAGTCGTTAGCTTTTTCGGTTCGATGACTGGTCTAATTTTTTGAAATTTGTGAATACTGAAACCAATTATGAAAATAATCTGATGGTGTGAGATAAAGCCAGATGCAGTTCACAACAAACTTTTTTTTCAATAAAGATCCATTAAAATTATAAACTTTTTGAAAGTTTAAGGCCCATAAACTAAGGCCCTATTATGAATAATCTTTCTCTAAATAGTTTAATATAGGCATACATGCTCAATTCTTTTCAGTGAATAATCAATGTAAGATTTTCTTTCTATTTCTAAAGTCCAATTTTCTATTGCTCTTAAAAAGAAATAAAATTTTAATTTTTTTAAACGATAAAGATTAAAAAATTATAAAATCAAATATTCCTTTTGCACATTATTTTAGGTAAATTAAACTAATTTATTTTAATTATTTAATTAAAATCGATCCGACGACCTTAAGCCGTTAGCTTTTCCGGTTCAATGACCGGTCTAATTTTCTGAACATTTGCAAATACTGAAATGAATTCAGAAAATAATCTGATGGTGTGAGACAAAGATGCACTTCGCAATAAACTTGTTTTCAATTATGATTCATTAAAATTATAAGCTTTTTGGAAGCTTAAGGCCCATAAGTTAAGACTCTATTATGCATAAATCTTCTCTAAGTAGCTTAACATAGATATACATCCTCAATTCTTTTCAGTAAATAATCAATGTGAGATTTTTTTCTATCTTCAAAGTCATATTTTCAATTGCTCTTAAGAAGAAATAAAATTTCAACTTTTTTTAAACGGTAATAAATTGAATATTCTTTTTCCACATTATTTTATGTAAAAATTTATTTATTTCAATTATTTAATTAAAATCGGTTTAGCTTTTTCAGTCTATTTTTCTGAATATTTGCAAATACTGAAATCAATTTAGAAAATAATCTGACGGTATGAGATAAACACGGATACAGTTCACAATAAGCTTTTTCTCAATAATTATATATTAAAATTTTAAACTCTTTAGAAGTTTAAGGCCCACAAGCTAAGGCTTTATTATGCATAACTATTCTCCAAGCAGCTTAAATGGTAAAGATAAAAAAAATTACAAAATCCAATGTTCTTTTTCCACATTATTTTATGTAAAATTAATTTATTTAATTATTTGATTAAACTAGATTTTTCACTAGTGCGATGTACGGGTAGAGATATAGTGAAATGACATTGGTCAAATAGAGTGTTATTATACTTAAAGGTGAGATGAAGTAATAAAAAAAGTGTAAAGTATTCTATGCATGAAGCTAGTGGATATAGTCTGCTGACAAATAAAATGCAAATAAATTAAAGACAATTGATGTAAATAATTAGCAAAGATGTGAATAAATTAAAGACAATAGATGTGAATAAATCTCCGTAGTGACAGGGAAAAAAAAAGGAAATATAGAAAACAAATTTTAATGAATCATAGCACTTATCCCATTTGAACTTCCCAAGACACAACTTCTTGCAACTTGCAACCTAAATCATGGTAAAAATGAAGCATTTGTTAAACAATTTTTCTATCACCATAATTAATGTAAAAGCATGTAAAAATACCTCTTTTATTGATAAAGTTTTAAAAAATACCTCTTTACTGATAGGGTACCCTATCAATAAAAGAGGTATTTTTCAAGACCAGCCTATGCCATCTATCAATCAATTAAGCCAATCTCAGTGAAGGCAGAGTGATGGCATTTACAACAGTTTGTCCATTCTAAGAATTCCTTACAACAATCTAAGACAACATTTCTGTACCGAAAATTTTTTTATTGCGTACAGGCTGTGCTCACGTGTCTGGTCTTCAAAAGTGCCAACAAGATCTCGCTCATTGTTGCATGTATTCTCTCAACCTATATAAGTCATGTAAAATATTTGTTTCATGTCAAGTAGATAGATACACTATCAATAATAAATAAATACTTTTGGTTTATTCCTCAACATAAAAACACCCGTAAAAAGGAATGTATGGTGGAAATTGTTGAAATGAACGAAGGACCAGCATTCAGAATCCACCAAAAAAAAAAAAAAAAAAAAGAAATGAAGCCCTAAAATTGAGTTAAAGCCCTAAAGCCAAAAAGTAGAATCAGGCAAATTAAGCTATGGTGCCATACCTTTTTTAGGCGGGAATAATTTTGTCAATTGTGCTAGACAATTGAATAATTATGCTAGACAAACTATTGATTAATATATATATATATGGATATGTCTGATGACCTTGAATTGTTAGCTTTTCCGATTCGATGACAGGTCCGATTTTCTGAACATGGCGAATATTGGAATCAATCTAGAAGTTATCCGACGATATGAGATAAATTGAAACAAAAAATTAAGAAAATCAATCGAAAATAAAATTGCTTTAGATAAGGAGTGGAAAGTTTAAATGTAGGACGAGAGATATTTGAGAAAGTTCTTAGATAGAATGAATTACAAAAGAAGGAAAATATAGATAAAGAAAGAGAGATATTTTTAGATAAAATGAAATCTAATTTGGTGATTGTAATTGAAAATTGAATAATATAATGATAATATAAAAAGGGGAAATGAAAATTAAAAAAAATGTGAAATAAAATATTAAAAGGGAATCTATAAATTGGTAAATAAAATGAAAAAGTAAAATAGAAATCAATGGCCAAGATTAGTAGATAAACTAATAGTCAAGATGAGATATCCCAATTTAGCAAAAAATTTTGTGCGGAAAAAAATAAAATGGAAATGACTTGCTTTTAAGTATACTAGTATTGCACCCGTGCGTTGCACGGAAAGACATTCTAAAAATGATAAGTAAAAATAGAATAGAATATCGAGTAACGAATATTTAAAAATGGAAAAGAATCCAATATATATTTCACTATACTTTCAAAATGAATAATCTCTAATACATTGATAAACTTGATGATATAGGCTTGTGCCAAACAATTATTCTCGATCTGACACCATTTTGTATAACTTGATCATATAGTATCTTAATCAAAGTTTTCCCTAGTTCTTTTGGTATATTGTGGAATCCCAAAATTCATTGGCTATGGCCTGTTTATTTAATTATTAAGTGGGTTAATTGCTTACTAAATATGAGAGGAAATTAACAAAAACTAATATTGTTAAGATGCATTTATAATTCCCCAATTTTTCTCGAGGGATTAAGTTAAAACATTTAGTACCAAGTCATTTTATCTTTTATTTTTCTTTTTAACATTTTTTTTGTCATAATAATATAATAATTTTAGCCAATTTATAAACACAGCTTCTATCATATATGTGAACCTAATGAACATGTTCTAATTAAGCCTACAAAAATACCCAACAACCTATATACAAATAATATTTACGATGTCTATAAAATATTTCCATATATCTCGCTAATAAAACTCAAAATATATATAGTTGGCAAAACTGATCTTGTACAATATTTGATTACCAAGAAAGAGGTAATGATGGCAAAATTAAGAAACTTATTCAAAAATAACTAAGATTTTAAAAAATTAATAACAAATATTTCAATGGATATTTTGAAAAGCTACCGACATATTGGTTGGATCCAAATTTCAATAAGAATCCAATTTAAAAAATGAGTCTTTTCTTGATCCCTGAAGCCAAAATAAAGCTCTAGATTTTGAGTAATCAATCCTCGTGATTGCTCTTCGTCGAACGCCATATCATTCAAAAATAAGTGTAAAAGCTTAAATATTACGCTCCAATGGTAAGAAATTCAGTCTAACACGTGGTCCTCAAGCCAATTGTATCCAAATCATGTATTCTTCAACTTTCTGAGAACGACTATATCCTCGGAAACTTGAAACAACTATAATATTAGATTAGATTTATATAATAGAAATTGGAGTAGGCATATTAATGTCTTTATTAAAATAAAGGTGTCAAACCCATATAAAGAATCCACAAATAAAAGAATGCATGTGTCTAGGAAAAATATTTGAAGTAAAAAGTACGACTCCAATAAATAAAAATAACATACCTTAGTTTGTATTAGTCAACTAAAGTGATGACAATATAATATCCAGGCAGAATAAGAGTTGAAATTTCTTATGAACTAATAGATCTACACTATAAATAAAAGAGATTGTGCCATATATTAATTGATATAGTAAAGATAATTTAGAAAAATAAATAGTTGAAAGATTTATTGAAAGTTTTAATTCAAAAGACCGAATTTTTTAAAAATAGATAATCTAACTAATTGTTTCACCATGCCAATATTCTTGTACCTCTCTAATATCTTCTTGAATTCACTTTAAGTATTTATACCAAATTCTTGAAGCCACCGCAACCTCTAGACCAAATTCTCAACCAATCGAACCCTGAAATCAATAGCCCAAGTGTATGTGGACTCCCTTTTGTCAAAGAAAATAAATCGCCAAGATTTTAGCATTGATTTAGGAAATTAAGATGCATTATCGCAGATATCTTAATGTTGATTCAAGAAATTAAAATGTGTATGGCACAGATTTTAAAACAGTAGATTAGGAAAAAAGCAAAAGCACGGAGAGAATTAATAATTAGAACAGTAGATTAGGAAATAAGAATCCTCAGGTGCTCGAAAGGGAAATATGGGAAGAAAGAAAAGGGAATTTGTAGTGAAAATCGGGGGAAAAAACAGAGGGGGAGCCAGGAATTTTTCTCAGTGCGGTCGGACTTTTTTTATTTTTTAGAGGTGTGGTTGGAAATCTTACATATGGTCTAATGAAGAGATATCCATGTAATAACTAATAAATACAAATCTAATATGAGTGTCCTTTCAAAACAAATATATATAATAATATGTGCATATTAGGATATACATATTCTAACATCGGATTACATAATTAATAGAAAAATGTTGAGTGTTATAAAAGTGAATGTTAAAAATGCAATTTTCAAAGAGAAATGAATTGTGTCTCACATTGGGTTGAAAGCAAACAATGGCTGATGGTGTACTTTATAAAATTAGAATGAAAGATATGTGATTTAAAGCGGATGAAATCTCACATCGGATTAAGAATACAATATTACTTCATTGAGTCTATAAAATTGGAAGTTGGAATGCATTTAATAGAGTTTTTATTGGCCCAACTATTGATTTTCAGCCCAATTGCAATTAAAAGTTTTTTCCTATAAAAGTTAGTTGATTTTAGGCTTGGGAAAACAGTACAGTCGAACAAAAAATTAAACGGGCTGTGGTAGGACGGTGCGGTCCATGGACGCACTGGTCCTTAATGGGCTCCGTTCTTGGGAAAAAGAATGGAAAACATGCACATCACAAAGATACCGCAAAAGACTGATCACAACAGTTACAGCACTGAAACGTGCGGGAAAAATAAGAAGGCAACTTGAGTGCCTTTATATATATGTGTGTGTGTGTGTGTGTGTGTGTGTATTCGCGCACATAAACAAAGTTAATAGTTAATAATTTTTATGAATTGATTATTTATATCATATGAAAAGAT